>JAAGAY010137592.1:0-19381 GCA_011801015.1 Ardeotis arabs
TTTTTTTTTTTTTTTTTTTTTTAACTAATTAGGTATTTGGTACTTGAAAAACTGAAAAAAGAAGATGCTGATAGAATACATGTGTTCAGTTCATTCTTCTATAAACGCCTTAATCAAAGAGAGAGAAGAAATATTCATGAAACTTCAAACCTTTCGTAAGTCTATTGTTAAGTCAGTTTAACTAAGAGTTAAGTACAGTGAAGACTACAAGAACAGATACTTTACAGACATAAAAATCCTTACAGACAATATTATGATACCACTAGAACACTAGGAAGCATCGAGATCTATAACAAACATAGAATATGCCTTGAAAATCTTAAGCCGCTATTAAGGTTAAAAAATCTGGAAAAGTAGTTTTTCAATTAAAATAAGCCGCTCTACAAATTGTGTGTTGGTTTCTTCTTGCAGAATACAGCAAAAACGACATGGGCGAGTAAAAACATGGACACGACATGTTGACATTTTTGAGAAAGATTTCATTTTTGTTCCCCTTAATGAAGCGTAAGTAAACATACCTGTTTATCACATTTGGTAAAGGCTTAAGCTTCATGATTCTATAAATTTAAAGTTATATTTTAGTGTGAATTGACGTTAAAAAATAAGAGAATAAACATATTTTTCCAGGTGATAAAAACAAAATAGTAATGTAAGACCTTTAAGTGCGTTGTTGTAGTATAAAAAGTATCAGACAACATAAAGACTGAGCAAAAATGAACTTTTCTGAGTACTTTTTCTAGGCTTTACATGGTTCTCTGGAGTTCTTTCTTCTAAGCTGTTGTCGCTGATAACTTTTGGATTTACCTTGTTTAGTCCTTTTTTTTTTTTTCTAATTACATCTCTTTGGTATAGATGAGATTGTCCTTTAGTTAAAATAAACCTATATTGAAACAAAATGCAACTGAGAATCTCTACTACCCTGTATTGGGAGCTTTATTCTTTTTCTTTATATCCTTTAGTCCTGATATTTTTCTTGGGTCAGGAAGCAGGCTGTTTATATGCAGCCTTGAGTTGTCTGGACTCTCCAAGTGTTTGCAACTTGAGGCAGTGCAGGTATTTTTCAGTATTGTGTTGGTTTTATTTAGTGAGGCGGGGCTATGGTGGCAGCTTCTGCAAGAAGCTGCTAGAAGTTTCCCCTTTGCCCGGTGAACTAGGCTGGGCCTAGGGTGGACCCACTGCTGGCCAGGGCCGAGCCAATTGGCGGCAGAATGTTCCCTGATAACGCCTCTGCACTAATGTATTTAAAAAGGGGAAGGAAAGGAGAAAAAAAAAAAAAAATTATGTGAAGAAGCTGAAGCGGACAAGAGCAGAGAGGCGGAGTCGCAAGCCTTGTGGGCCTTGTGGCCTTCGCTGTCTGGCCTCCTGCCGGGCAGCTGTCTGGGCCCAATTTGGCCCAGCCTGGCTGCAAGGAGTGAAGAGACGAGATGCGAAGAGAACCTGAGAGGCATCTGCCTGCCAGTTGTGAAGTTTTTTTGTGAGAGGAACAGCTGCAGATGCCAAGGTCAGTGAAGAAGGAGATGGAGGAGCAAAGTTGCTCCTGACGGAGATTCCGCAGCAGCCTGTGGTGCAGCCCATGGTGAAGCAGACTGTCCACCTGCAGCCCATGGAGGCCCCCAGAGGAGCAGAGATCCACCTGCAGCCTGTGGAGGACCCCATGCCGGGGCAAGCAGATGCCTGAAGGAGGCTGTGGCCTGTGGAGGGCCTGTTGGGGCAGCCATTCCGAAGGGACTGCACCCAGTGGAAAAACGACCCATGCTGGAGCAGTTCACGAAGGACTGTAGCCTGTGGGAGAAACCCCACAATGAAGCAGGGGAGGATTGTGAGGAGTTCTTCCCCCCAGGAGGAAGGAGTGGTGTAAAGCAACGTGTGTTGAACTGACCATAACCCCCATTCCCTTTTTGCCCTTGTGCTGCTCAAGGGGGAGAAGGAGGTAGAGATAATGTTAAGCCTGGGAAGAGGGAGGGGTGCCGGGAAGTTATCTTGTTCTCTTTCTCATTATCCTGCTTTGGTTTTAATTATAAACAAATAGTTTTCCCCGAGTCAAGTCCATTTTGCCTGTAATGGTAACTTTAAGGATCTCTCTCTGTCCTTAATCTCAAACCTTGAGCCTTTTTTATTGTATTATCTCTCCCTGTTGCCTTGGAGGGTGGGGGGAGTGAGCGAGAGACTGCATAGTTTGGTCCTGAGCAGGACTAAACTACAACAAGTGTCTACTTCCAGAAAGTCTTTCCAGACTCTTCGGTAACTACTAGTTTAGGGAATGTGGGCTTGTCATCTAACAAATTGTCAAATTGCGTTAGCTGGAGGTGGGCAGGATGAATCTAGGGGAGAATTACCTTCAGAACAGTATGAGTGATTTAACCATGACAGCATCAGTGTCCTTTGTCAGTACAGTCCTTTTTGTTCAAGTCTCCAATGGAAATAGGTTGTTCTTTTAAAAGTTACAAGCTATTTTCTTTTTAGATCCAGGTTAATTTGCTAATCTATTTACATAATTGGTACATAAAGCCTATATTAATAGATTACACTCAAATTCCAGGGTTTGGTAATACTTAATGTATTCATTTACTAGGTGTGGTGAATCATTCAAGAGAAAATATCTCCATACTTCACTGTTGCTTTCAAAGGCCACTTACTTTACCTTCCATTGAGTTTCGATGGAATTTAGGCTTCCTAGTCATCTAATTGACTTTTAATATGTCAGTTAGACATACATTTGTAGCTACTGCTTTTTCTTTTTTCTAAAACACATGTAAATGTGGCTTTACCTGCGTAATACATAGCTAGGTTCTGTTTAGTTATTTACTGTAGGGAATCAGAGAACTTTCAGAAAATTTCTAAATCAGGTCAGTTGATAACTACTATCAGTGCCTCAATCTCTGAATTTGCTGCTGCTTCATTTCTGATTGAGTGGCAAGTCAGTGAAATCTGAAGAGGCAAGGAGAAACAGAGGAAACTGGAGCAAAACTTATTTTGTGTTGGGAAATATAACTATTTTTGATCCTGAAAAGGTTAGAATGTCAGTACTGTGAAGGGTGAGGAGGACAAGAGTCATGGTGATGGCATTACTAACATTCTTTTCTCGCCTGTTTAAATTCAGAGCTGACAGGGTTTCTTTAAAAATGTGAAGTGTCAAAATTGGAAGATCTCATAGGCAGAAGAATATGGGCAATTCAACTATATTGTTAGATCTGACTACTTGTGTTGTTAGTGCTGAACTAATAGAAAACTTTGTACAACCATAAAACATGAAGTCTACAATCTCTAATTCATGTGGTAATAAAGAAAATGTTTTAAAAAAAGGCTTTAAGTCGAAGAAGGAAAATAATATATAAAGTATGAGCAAGTAGAAATAAATTCTTAGACAGCACCTGTTTTCAACTACCTGCATCGTATTAATGAATTTATTGGTAACTACTTGCATGGTGTAGAAACGCCGTAGAAACCTTTAGAAATGACTGTGAAGGCTTGAGTAAAACCTGCTTAGAAAAGAGAACAGCTATTACAGTCTATCTTTGATAACTATGGGGGCCACAGTTTGTTGGTTTGTATGTGTGCACTCAGTGTTTGGTTTTTTACTAACTTCAGGTTTAACCATAAGCATTAATGTAATTGCTAGTTTTTAATGTATTTTTTTCCTTTGCAGTGCCCACTGGTTTTTGGCTGTCATCTGTTTTCCTGGTTTAGAAAAACCGAAATATGAACCAAATCCCCACTATCATGAAAATGCTGCAGCACAGATAAAATCTTCCTCTTCAGATGGAGAAAGCAACACACCATCTCCTTTGCCAAATGAAATAGATGCACAAAACTCACCTTCCAAGTCCACAGCAAAGAAGATATTGACCAAAAAGTACAATACAGCTTTAATTGACCCAAACACTGAAACGGAGGACAATGAGTCTTCATGTTGTAGAAGAAGTCCTTGTAGGGGTAAAAGTGCTTTCAAAAAACTAAATCAAATAGACAGTGATGTGGAAGAACCTAACACTGTGGAATCAGCATGCCATAAACTAGACCATAGGACTCTGGATGAAAATGGTATACAGGGTGAATTCACAGCTGCTAGCCAATCTATGGGTATGTAATTGTAAAAATACACGCATTTTGATGAAAACTTCGGAGATTTGACATTTGTTGCTACTTTCGCAATTGTGTAAACTTCATACTTGGAAAGTTTTGTTTGTGGCTGAAATTTGAGTGCTTGCAATATAAGTAAGTTATAGCCGTTTCATATAAAATGATTTTGTGGCTGTTGACATAACTCTCACAGCAAAGGGCTGGAGATAAAACACTGTTTTCCTAAATCAGATTAATTTTTCAGTTTTGTGACCTTTTTCCACACAAAACTGTTTTGTAGATATCACTTAAGAGTGTAATTGTTACGAAAAGAATAGTAGTAGTTGACCATGGATCCTCATAACGTATGTGTATGGCGGAACTGAATTAAGATAGTGTGAGCGACCTTAATTCCAGTATCTTCTAGCATTGAGGTTTTGCTTCAACACCATTAAGTTCTTTAATGTCCTGATAGAAGGTATGTAAAAAGAGTAAGAAGAAAATAATAATAATAATAAAGATGATAATAATCATGATGATGATTATTATAATGTCTGTCACATGACCTCAGTGTTACATTTAGAGAGGCTTTCTCTATGCATTGCTTCTGTGGAGGCTGATTTCAGTGATCTGTAACAGTGCTGATACCAAAGTGAACAAAGGAGCTGGCACACTTCTGAAGGTAGATGAAGGAATTAGGAAAAGATTTTTCTCTGCTCTCTGCAAGGTTTGGATCCCCTTGAGGCGTAGAGTACAAAACATCTGGTTATGCAAAAACTTTTACTTTAGTCACTGATAGTATTCCTGCTGATTTTAATTTACAAGTAAGTAATTGCATAGCTTATAGTACAAGATATGAAAAGATTACAAATCATATGGTCTAATCTGTATACTGCAGGCCACTGCAATTTTATTATCTTTATGGGTATAAACGCTACTACTTTCTAATCTAAGGTTGTTCTCTCCTAGAAGGTCTTGGAGTGGGGCTGGGGGTGTGTGTAGACGTGCTCTTGTTTGAATTGATTTTTCATTTTATATTGATTGGTACTGTTTCTGATATTGCTGCTGTATGATACGGTCTTGTGTCTTGGATGCTGCTACTGTTACTTGGCTGTGATTAGTTGGAAAGTACTTTATGACATATTTTTGCAGAGATTACTTTTTTTTTAACGGCTGCATTGTTTTGATAGCTGATGGTCATTTGGTTACTGACTAAAACACTCAGACTCTCTTACTCAGCTATTGCAGGTGATGCATCCTTTCGTTAATGCAGACATTCTTATCGGTCACAGTCCTGGTTTAAGGGTGAGAATCAGTTTGAGATTGACACTAAGTGTATGTTTAGGCAGCTAAATTTAGATGCGCTCTGTATCTAAACCTCCGTTTCAGCCAGATGGAAGATGGGGATGTAGGCCTTGGGTTTTTGCTCAGACTTCAGCTGTTGTGCTACAAAAGGGTGTGGGTCATGACTCTGCCAAATCCATACGTGTATCCTGGATATCCTAGGATATCTCAAAAGACAGCAGGTGCCTCTTTGATAATATAGTCAATGAAACCAAGAGGCCTCCTCTTCTAAAGCAGACATAGAGTTGCTATTCAGTTGAGTAGCTCTGTTCTGATTATGGTCTCCACTTAACATTGTGAGACCCTAGATGCTTCCTATACGTGGGAGCCTAAACTGAGATGTCTTGATCTCAAGTTAATCCTAGTGTTGGAGTTGTAAATCAGTAGGAGTTGATACCTAAGTAACTTTGAAGAAATAATCCAAAATATGTAGGATTTTTATTACTTAACTAATCCTATTTTTATTGTTCAATTTTTATATAAGCTGCGATTTCTTCTCGATACCAATTTTTATTTTTTAGGAATCTGCCAGCAATAAGTCACATGAGTATTTGGCCTACTTCTTGTGCTAAGGTCTTTTCAAAGATACAGAGTAAGACTAATTCCAAAGTTTGTCCCTGTGGAACTCCACTGGTAACCTCTTTCCAAAATGTTACTTCAACTTTTCTGTTGAAGTATTCTCAAATACAGGTCTTCTCTCTCTCTCCCCGCTCCCCCCCCCCCCCCCCCCCCCCCATTAGCTTGTTCATTGCCCTATTTACTGTTCTTATAGAAATTCTGCTTTTCTTTAATGTGTCCTCCAGTGACACCACAACCAACGCTTTTATTTTTGTCATTGTTTAGATGTATTATATAGCCCTGTTGTAGGAAAAGGTTGGGTTTTTTTTTATGAAGATTCCAGATTTAGCTGGCATGAGTTATTAATTTTTAACTTATTTCCACATAGTTTATTATTTTTCCTCTCAAAATCTGTTCTGAAGTCTTGCATGGTAGTATAGTAAGACCAGTGAGCCTGCGGCTGACTGTTTCTTTCACAGGTATAGCTATAACATTCATTATTGTTTGTTTCTTCTGATGTTGTTTCCCAAGTGACTAAATATGTAGAGGGAGTAGGGAGTGAATTTACAGATACTCTTTTTATGTAGCAAACAGTGAAGTGTCACAAACATTTCTTAGCTGCTGCTCCCAGGAGAGCTGATCCTGCATTCTAGCCTCCCTAACAGTGTGTTCCCAGGCTGCTTTTTCCCTTTTTCCAGCACAAGTCTTCGTATAACAGTGAATCTGATGAAGAAAATTATCCAAGTTAAAAAATAATAAGCTTGTGACTGACTTTCTCAGTCTAGTCCACCGTGTCTGGATGTGTCATGGAAAGAACTAGGCAGGGATGGGAATAAGTGGTTATATCAGGGACCAAGTGAGACTGCCCCTTTTGGTAGCAGTACCAATTTATACTGTTGTAAAGGCTTCCTGGAACTACAGGGTAGTTTTATAGTGGGTTTTAGTCTAGGTCTCTAGAGTTTTTTAGGCATTTCGCAGAATACGGAACAGTTTCTGCGGTGTTACTTAGAAGAAACTTATAACTTTTGTTCATATATGTGAATAAAATATTATGTGTCAGCTGTATTACAGTTACTGTGAACAATCCTGAGGAATTCTGAGCTATTTAAAATAAGTTTTGTCTTCAATGATGACATAGTATTTGATGTCTAAATATACTACTGTCTGTGATTGATACAGATGGATTGCACAAAATCAGGCTAAACTATAGTGAAGACTCAGCTGATGGCAGTAAACTAAATGAAGATGAACTTATAGATTTTTCTGAAGATCAAGATAACCAGGTAAAGAGTTTAGCAATTTTATTTGGGAAATACAAACTGTTGTGTTATATTTTGAATGGGCAGCTTGAAAGTTGTATACACGTTGTAAATGTGTGTTGTCTAAAGCTAGTTATCTTTACAAGCAAATCCAAAGCACTGGTTACCTACAAAAATTTGCAAATTAGCTGACAGGAGAGGGTTGTCTATTTGTTCATTAAACTGTTTAATAGGAAACTGCTGTACTGATCCTGCATTTAGTTTTGTGAGTCTTTTGCATAGTGACGATGCTACATGGTGATTTTAGTGGAAGCTCTGAAAGTCAACACATTTCTGTCTTTCATCTCCCCTACCCCAATGTTTATCTACCAGGCCTAAGAACTAGTTCTTCTTCCAGCTGCATTTCCTGGATGTAAACAGACACATTTATTAATAGGTGCAACTCTGCTGTTTTGTTTCATTGGTGCTTCTCCTAATCAAATTTAAACAGCATGGATTTATGATCAAGCTGTGTTTTTGTTCCAGTTGGAAGACATGTAGATTTTAGAGCTGTGGAAAGACCAATCATTAAAATGTCCTTTACTGACTCACACTGTAGATGCAACAGGGCTATGGAATAATGCCCTCATACTCCGTAGTAAGTTCAATGTGAGCAAGCTAGGAGTTACACATTTACTCTTCCTAATTGATCTACCTGTTCATGTTCCAGGTGTATGACTCCAGATTGTCCAAAATAAAGATTCGGAGGCTGTCAAATATACAGTCTAGGAATTACCTATTTTTCACCTTTGAGTCCAGAAAAAACAATTATTTTTCAAAGCCTGCAGCTATTTGTAATGGCTTCCAAGTAGTATGTATATGTGTGCACACATGTAAAAACTCCAGTTTATGTTGAAACCTAACTGTGTTTTTCAGACAGACTCAACCCACCTCTCCTATCATGACACTAGTCCAAATATTCTGTGATTCTTACCTGATGGAAGTGCCTTTCTATCTATTTTGTAGCAGTTAGAGTTCCCTGAAGATGGAGAATGAGTAGTAGAGTGTTTCCAATCATGGTATGAAGGCAGGGAAGAAAGCACATGACCAGCTGTGTTCCTTGAGAGGAGGAAAAGATGCCGAGTTCCCTGGTTGCAGTGCAGCTTAGAACTTAACTCAGGCTGAAGCTGTCACTAATATCTTACAGAATGCAGAAAGCAAGTATAGAAACAGTAGACCATGACAAGCTGAGTGCACCTTCACACCTGCCAAAAATGGAGTTAAGGCTGCAACAGAAGCAAGTCTATTGGGAACTAGGCAGTAGTTTCTAACATGGTAACATCTTCATGGCATAGCATGAGGATTTCAGTCATAGGATCCTGTGTGTTAGCATAGTGTACATAATTCTCAACAAAAACTTCATAAATCGTGCTGATATGAGGGTTCCCACTTTTGTAAAGTGTTTATTTCCCTATAATGCAATGGTCTGTGGTAGTAATAGTGAACTCGGTAGAAAGAAAAGAAACTGGATCACTGAGATACTTTAAAATACAATAACATAGTGGATTTGTTCATAAAACTGCCATATGCTTCATAGCAATCAGTATTGAAATCAGAACGTCAAAGGATATTCCCATATGGCATGACTGTTTTTGCAACCTGTGATACATAATATCATGATAGTTTAATTTCCCTTGCCCTGAGAACCAAATTGGTGCATTTTGGAGCTAAGATCAAATTTTACTTCTGAGTAGTTCATTGTAGATTTTTGTCTCATTTCATCTAGAAGATAACATACATGAAACCACCAAGCAAGTTTCTAGTGATTGTTAGCAAGGAAAGGTATTGATAATTTGGGTTATAACCGGGTACTGGAGATGCACCTTTTTTAAGCTAGCAATGCTTTGAAAATGTCAGTTGCAGCTTTTTTTCTAGTTTCAGAGGTTGTTAAATGAATAGCACCATTCACTCTGTGTCATTCCAGCATGGATTTGAGAAACAGTGTGACTAAAAGTTGGTAATGCAAACTTTCCAAACAATGAATGGTTTCAGATTAAAGCTACCACTTCTTTATTAAACTTAAGTTACTGGTCTTGAATAAAAATGGTAAGTATAGCAATAAATTCTTTTGCATCTGTTTGAAAAACAATACTGGCTTTTAAACACCTGTGAACGTGTTGCTTCTGTAGGAAGACAGTAGTGATGATGGTGGCCTTGTAGATGATAACTGTAATTCAGAAATAGGACAATGGTACCTGAAGCCCACTGTCTGCAAACAGTAAGTATTAAAGCAGTTAAAATGGATATTTCATAAAAGTTTATGAAATTTAAAAGACAGTAATTATGGGAAGTGGTCATACATAAATCTTCAAACACTTAAATCAGCATGT
Organism: Ardeotis arabs; assembly: GCA_011801015.1. NCBI lineage: Eukaryota > Metazoa > Chordata > Aves > Otidiformes > Otididae > Ardeotis > Ardeotis arabs. Next base: position 9,590 of record JAAGAY010137592.1, read on the forward strand.
TTATTAGTGTTTGAGAGAGAATTTTGTACTTTGTAGTATCATTTTCAGTAGACAGGAAATTTAATGAATGAAACTATTAGTGAAATAATAGCTTTTCTGGTTTCTGTTAAGCCTGTGTGCTGCTTCAGGCAGTCAAGATTGTTTCTTTAAATAAAGGGCTGTTCTTTGATATCTTACACTTAGATTCCTACAAAAAGAAGGTGCAGAAGCATATTCAAATGTATCCTTCTATATTAAAAAGCAGATTAATGTCTTTAAATGAAAGTAATTAAATTAATACTAAAGAAAGTGTTTGTCACCACTCAAATTAGTACAGGAAAATGGGAATAATTTTTAACTGCCCCCATATCTTACCTAAATGTGTTCTAGCTGTTTCTCTTGATTGTCTCTCTCTCTGTTCTTAGTAATATTATCTCTTTTTTTTCTGTCTCTTCTCTTGTTAGTGCCTTTTTTTTCTCTAATAAGAGTGTTCCACAGCACTAAATTCAGTTATGTTTCTTTTTACTTTTTTACCTGTTTTTGATTTGAAAAAAAACTTTTTAAATCTATTTTTTGATGTTTGAAACCCAGAAATTATTTCTTAATAATCATTAACTTCAGTTGCTTGCATTTTGGTGTGACAGAAATGCATGATTCCAAATCCAGAAATACTGTTACTAGTATTGCTGTCTTGACCATTTCCTTTGAACTTTTTCATTATTTATCTGTTTTTATATTTTGTTCTTGGTAAATATAATGGTTACTAGAAAGGTAAAGGCTTTCACAATACATTTTTATGGTGGAGAATAAATTTATATATTTATACATGGTATGGAATGTATGAGTTATTCTTAATACATTTTCACAAGGGGCTAAAAATCCATCTATGTTGTGAGTTTTAAGTATTTATGAGCTTCTGATTGTAGCTTGGCTAAATTTGTCCCATTCTGATGATGGATTATCTGTACATAATACTTTTCAGCAGCCAATACTTTAATCCAAACATGAAATTTCATAAGATCTTTGACACTTGAGAATCGAAAGTCATTCAGGGCACTTAGATACTTTAGTATTAGCATATTTTTAAATTACTCCTACATGAAAAAGAAAAGTGCCTCAAAAAGGCTTTCACTTTTTCCCCCCTTCCTCTCCCCCTGAAACTACTGGATTGTGCATTTTTAAAGAGCATTGCCTATGTAAATAATAACTTCATTTTATCAGAAATTATAACAAGTACAAGTAAAAGCGAACATTATTCAAGTGATTATATCCTTATACCTAAAAAAATTGCATAAATATAAATTAATTTATAAATGCAGACAAACCTATACATAAATGCATGCAGATAGGTTGTCTAAATTTACTAGTTTGCAGTTTCTATAAAGGACATCTTATCTGAATGCACGTGTGTTATTGTTAGAAAACAGAAAGAAGAGCTTTATAACAAGTAATCTGCATCCTATTTAGCCCTCAAAATACATCTTGCATCTAATGCTGAGATTCTGAACTCTGGTATAAGTTAGCTTTGATATATAAATCCAGCTGTTGCATCGAAGGTGGCTGGTATGATTGTTGTCTTTATAGCTACTGCAGAGGTCCTCTAGATCAAGTGATAGGATGTAAGCATCTGCAGTGTGCAAGAGAGCATTCAAGCAGACTTTCTTCTCTAGAAAATATTTGTTTATGGATATAAAGCACACACATGCTCTATTTGAAAGATTTTAGAAAAATAATCATATGATTCTATGATTATTTTTCTAAAATCTTTCAAATAGAGTATGTGTGTGTTTTGTGTGTAACTATCAGGTAGATTTTGGATTCATTGGCTGGGATCACTTCTTGAACACACATACCTAGTGTGTTCTCAGGTGCTGTGGACTGTCCCATCTGTCCTCCAGCTGCTACTTCAGAAGGATGTTTATGGGTTCTGTGCCTTACTTTCTAGTCTCCTGCCAGTGTCCCACATACCTTGTGCATCTAAAAGAGCACTAGACACCTGAGGGGGTTTTAAGCAACTCAGTTTTGCGTATGACAAATGCTTTCAGTCTGACAGTACTAGATTTTCTAACTGCATTCCTAAGTGAACTTAGTGTGTGGTTAAATTTAAAGATAACTTTGCATTTAGCTATCTTAGGGGGTTATAGCAGCACTGGTAAAACTTTATAGTATTGATCTAGTTTTGTTCAAGGTCACCCCAAAGACTGTTTCATAGCTAGCTGTGTATTTTCCAAACTGCTGTAAAATATGGTGTACTTAAAAAATTGTGTTCTTTCTTAGGCCCTGCATTTTGCTTATGGACTCTTTGAGAGGCCCGTCCCGGTCAAATGTTGTGAAAACACTAAGGGAGTAAGTTTCCTTATGTGGGTTTGGGGCGTTTTTGTTTTTGTTTTAGTTTGAAAATTCTTCAAGAAAAAAAAAGTTTTAATTTGCTTGGTCATTTCTCATAGATATTTAGAGGTGGAATGGGAAGTCAGGAAAGGCAACAAAAGAAGCTTTTCCAAAGAAGTTATGAAAGGTTCCAACCCAAAAGTGCCACAGCAGAACAACTTCAGTGATTGTGGAGTGTACATACTGCAGTATGTGGAGAGCTTTTTTGAGGTATGTGTACCTGTTTGTGTAAATTTTGTTTGTTTGTTTGTTTTGGTCTCCTGCAGCAATCAAATATAAGCTATTAAAATTATTACAGTTGTAAAAGGCTCCTAGTGTAGGTCTTATACCTGTTTATTAGATTATGCACTATAAATTAATTTATATATTAACATACATAGTAATGAATACTTTTTGGAAATAAAACTAATTATCCTTCTTAGTTGTACATATGTATCAGAAATCAGAAGCCAGGGAATTTTCTGAGAGAATCTTAAGAAAATACATTTAGAGCCTTCTTTTGTGTTCTTGTAGTGCGTACCCTTCAAAATTATCCAGCAAGAGCCTGAGTGCAAACTTGAGTTCAAAATCTAAACTAAAATGCAGTACAAAGAGCTTGTTCTTTTTCCCTTAAGAACTGTGACTCTGAGTAAATTAATTAATACGACACAGCTAGTTTTTTTAACTTGCAGGAAAACACCTCAGTGGAATCATTACAGCTAAATATCAAATCTTGATCCCATTGAAGAAATTGGTTAAACTCTTATTGACTTTAAGTGTCTAGGTCTTCAGGTTACAACTCCTTTCACAAATGGAGGCATTAGCACCTTCAGATCTAGGGCGGGGGAGGGGGGGAGAAATAATGGTCAGGTGAGATGTTTCCTGCATGGGACAGCAACTCTGTTTGCAGTCCGTAGTACTGTAGAGCACTGTTCCTAAACTCTCCTGTAACTAACCCTTTCCTGGGAAAGCTGGTGGTGATTTCTTCTCCGTTCCTCCAACCCGAAGTTCGTACTTTATATGAGAGCAGCAGGGCTTTAGCGGAGTGCATTAATGGAAATTGAAGCCAAAAGTTTTTGCTTTACCAATGAGTCCTTGAGAGCTTAAAACTGTCCTTGAGTGCTTCCTGTTTTGTACATGGGGGATATGAGGAGCAGCAAAGTTTTAATAGTCTTAGCCCCTTCCTTCCTGCAAATTGATGGCTGAATTATGCCTTGTCCTGCCTGGTTCTGCAGTATGCAGCAGCTTTGTCTGCCAGGGAACAGGGATGGCGCGTAGATGTGTCAGATAGCAAAACACAGGGTATTCTCAGAAGCAGCATCAGGGGGAAAGGAAACTTGGGACTGGCTGCATGGTACTTGACTACCTCACAGTTACTGAACTAACAATTTCAGCTGCTAATATATTCGAAAAATTCCACAGTCTCATTGTTTTCCGCAGCTGTTCAAACCGAATGGGTCGTATGTGGAAAGGGGTGTTTAATTTGATGTTTGTGGACTATTCAGGCACATCTTCTTCTTCTTTGTGGATTTATTTCACATATCTTTTCAATAATAAGGGTTAACATCATGATGTGTATTTTTTAAAACCACAACTCATTTGACAGTTGATAGTGTAATAAGGAGCATACCTGTCAGCTATCACAGCACGTAGTTTTTCAGCCCTCCCTCGACACCCTGCCTGTTCAGCTTTCCCCTTCGGCCCGCGAGGGACCTCTCTCTGACCTGCCAAATGCAGGGCCCCCACTTTCCTTCCCTTCGGCGGTTTGACGCGGGGCCGGTTTGGCCGCGCTGCCTGGGGCGCGGCTGCCGCCGCCAGGGGCCGCCGTGGTGCCGCCTGCGGGGGGGCTCCGGCTGCAGAGCCAGGGACCCGCCGTCCTGAAAGCCCCTGCAGTAGGAGCCAGGGTTTTGCTGGGGGAGTGGATGATGTCAGTTCGCGATGAAAGAACCTGCAAAGTAAGAAGGAAGCTCCGAGGCAGCACAATACGTGCACAACTGGCTTCTCACTTACGTCCCTGCTTTTCTTCCCCAAACTGAACAACAGCAAAAAGCCAGCCCTGGTTAAGGATGTGTTCAGATTAATTTGAAATATCTTTCTGTTGTTGGTAACCACACTAATTAGTATTTGTTAATTTTCTTTTTCCTTTGTCTGGTCTGTTTAATAACTGAAATGGTGGAAAACCTGTTCAGTTTTTGCCCATGTTTTTTTGCATCTTTAGTGTCATTCTTCTGAAGTCTGCTTACTGCTGGTGTTAAGTCACCTCATTGGCAAAGTCAGTTCAACGTAGGGTTTTTAAAATTGTCGTATTATCAAACTGATGTTCTGTTTAGATGTGGAGTAATATTGCTAGTGCAACATTAGGCATTGATATGTTCCTTTGCAGAATGTCACTAGTTTATTCCCAAGTAGTCTTGCTAGTGTTAGCTCAATGGATAAATGTAATATACTCTTAAATAACCTTGTTAATGTTGTAAACTGGAATACACAAAGGGGGGGAATTTCTTTGAGAGAAAACACTATTCCACAAACTGTTGTTTGGTTAGGGTGAAGTTGTTGTACAGTGTCATAGAAGTGCTTTAGATAACGTCTCATAATAATCATTCTCTTAATTCTTTGGATGAATGACCACCAGCAAGAAAACAGGGTGTAAGTATAAAAAGGGCTGATGGTAGGCAGGGGCTTTTCACAGGCCCCGTTTTTTTTTACAGGAAAACGTAAAACTAGTTGGTTTATGATCTTAAAGGTATATATAAGAACAGGAGTATGTAGCAACAGATTCCTAATCAGCTCTAGATTTTTATGCTAGTCATCTTTAAAAAATATGCTGTATCATTACAATAATTCTCTCTTATTTTTGTTTTAATATTAGAACAATTTTACATATTTATGCAGTCAAATGCTTTGTCTAAAATATCTATCAAACTGAGAGATTATTTGGGCACTTTTATAACCAGAACTATGGTCTGGATGAATGTTACTCTGTAACGTACTGAAGCTTGATTCATTTTACTTTAATTGTACATGTACAAAGCACACAAATTGTAGGAAATTTTGTTCCATGCTGATGGAATGAGGTGAGGAAGAATGTACTTTTCCCCACTACAGTTCTCTCTGGTCTTTTAGACTATAACTCCTTACTGTAATATCCAAATGACCTTTCTTTTCAGAATCCCATTCTGAGTTTTGAGCTACCAATGAACTTAACAGACTGGTTTCCACGCCCAAGAATGAAAACCAAAAGAGAAGAAATACGGAAAATAATCCTGAAGCTGCAGGAACAGCAGAACAAGGAAAAGAAGGGACAAAAGGACCCAAGTTCAATGGAGAGATCTTTGCAAGAAAAAACAGAACAACTTATCAACAGCAGCTCAGACTGAATGTTGTATCTGTTGCATGTTAGCTCCACAATCAAAACTGAAATATACATTTTTGTCTGCCCAGATTAAAGATTTGGCGTATTCTCTGCTCAAAGTTACTTGGGAATGTTTAATGCCTGTATAAATGTGTGTCATAAAATGATTTAATTCCCACAAAGATGTGTATTAAGTAAGCAAGTCTGTACATATGTTAATGAGGCCAATTTTTTCAGCATTTGTAATTACTTTTTTTCCACTTGTTAGGGAGCTTTTGTTATGTATTTCTGTTAATAGAACTTAAATAGCAACTTCTAAACATAAAGCAAATAAATAAAATATTTATAGGATAAAATGGTTAACTTTTTCTTTTCAGTAAAGTCGTAATGTTACAGGCTTACGTAACACATAGGGAATGATTTGGTAGTGAGATAATTCATATTTTGACCCTATTTAGTTGCCCTTTACAAGATTATTCTGCTTGCGCTACAAACAATAATATGGGTAAGTGTCTCAATGTACCATGGCCTCAGAGAGGGTGATTCCCATCCTCCCAGTATCTACGTGTAGGCAGCGTGTAATAGTTAATAGGACTGCTTCAGATTTGGGGTTTTAAAAGATACGCATTGCAATTAAAATTCCACCCTTGCTTTAGTGGGACGGGCTAGGGAAAGGGGAAGAATGCTCTTTGACCAGAGATTACTATTCAAACAGTATTATAAAAGTGGTTTCAATGAAGTGATCTTGAGTGATACTATTAAATCATATTTTGTGGATCCCAGTTGTTGTACAGGTGTATTTTGAGACTTTCTTCATTATAAAATTGTATTTTGGTAAGTGTACTTGGAATAGCAGATTGCCCACATTACATTTTCTATGTTACAATTCTGAATGTTACATTCATATGTGCTTTATCTAAGTAATGAACATTTAAAAAGAAAAAAATGTATGATTACTATTTACTATTTTTTGTAATATCCATGCAAAAAAACCAAAATACCAGTGTTCATTGCTTGCTTGTTTGTTCTTGGCTTTAGGTAGCATCAGACTAATGTTGGGATTTGTTTGGATATTTTCAGTATATTTTGATTTTACAACGATCTAAAATGCCATTGTTGCTTAAACTGCAAACATTGCCTTTTTATCCTTGTTACAGAAGGGCTTTGGTATTCAAATGAGGAACGTAAGAGATGGTTCGTGCAAGGAGATAAATATATATATATCTCCAGACTTCTACTAATATAGATATCTTTGAAGGGAACCAGAAACTGTCTCTTCCCAGGTAGGAATCTATAGAGGGAAGGGAGGGACCTTCTATCCCTCCTCACAGATAGTATTTTCTCTCCTGTTTTTTCTACTGGGAATGTCATTTGTCATTCCCTTCTCCCAAAGAAAAGCAGCAGAGAATTCATTAGCTGAACTCTGTGTCCCGCGAGATCAATTTTTGTACACAAGATCAAGTCTAACCCAGGACTTCAGGTTCTCCATGAGTTTTCATTCTCACTAAACCCTGAAAACACAGCTGCTAATGACGTTACTGCCAGGGCATTTCAGCACAGATGACCATCTCTGTGAAACCCTCTGTCTAGAAGGGAGTTCACTCACCAAGGCAGAGTGATTGCACATAGACCAATACAACCATGGGCTGCTAATGTTTTGCACGGATAACCCGTGGGATTTAGGGGAGCTGTTCATTCCCTCATCTCTTTCTTCTTGCTTAGACCCTGGGCCCCATGGAGAGTATGTAAGCATCACATATATATGCTATGTTAGAGGGGACTCCTGCACAGGTTTCTTGTTGAAAGTACGTGGGGGCAATCTTCCAGACTGCAAATTGATGTGCACGCCTCCGAGTTGCCTCACGTGCACGTGATGTGCACGCCTCCGAGTTGTTTCCTCCATCAAATTTATCCAGTATTCTTGCCATTGTTGGGGAAAATCTGTGATAAAATAGGGTCAGATTGTTTCCCTGCAAGGTCTTGTATATCTGGCTTTAGGGCAGCTGACATACTGGAATAGTAGTTTATACAAATGCAAGTAAATCAGTGATGGCTTGTAGAGAAGGAAGGAAAATAATTTATTGGAAATAAAAAGACAATGGCAACAGAATATATTCCTTCCCAGTCTAGTCTTTCCCAATGGTTTGTTCTAACTATACGGAATATATCCAAATTTGATCAATATAATAGTTAGCTCTCCTTTTTCCAACGTTTGTGATGCAGGTTCATAATTTGATGCTGTAGAACTATTTGGTTCTCTTGCTAGGAATGGCCTGGTGCTTCCTCCTTTTCCTTCCTCTTTCCTGTCCTCTCCTTCTTCCTCTCTCCCCTTTTTCAAAGCTGTGAAGAAAGTGTTTGATTTATTATCATTTAATGTTAAAGGTCTCGAAATCTTCAGTCATATACAGCAAGCTAATATACATGTTAAATATAGGAAACTTATTTTTTTAATAAAATGTGATGTTAATAGAAAAAAAACCACAGAATTAAGAATGAGTTATTTAAAACCTTACTGATTTGGTTTAAAAAGCTCACTACTGCATGTGCTTGTTAGGTATTTGTTCTTAACATAATGCTCAGCTACACTACAGTGTTTTGTAGTCTAACAAGGAGTTTTACCAGTGAATTTTCTGAATCAGATTTATTCAGTGGAAGTCAGTGGGGTGGGGACTAGATATGTTTATTTAATAATTATATGACAACACATACACTCTGAGGAAAGTATAAGGTGTATATTCCTTTATAAGATTTAAGATTACAAATGCTTTCAGAGTAGCATGACTGCATTCTGCAGTGTAAGGTATCGGATGGCTACCTAATTAAATGTATCTGTTTGTATTGTTTTTCACCTTGGGTAGAATAACAGTTAAGAATTCTTATAAAAGTTTTAGATTGCTTAGCATAAATAATACATGTATTTCTGGTGTACGTTTGCAGGGTAGCTGCAAAAGCAGAAGAGACATCTAAATAGTCTCTTGTGACATTCCTGGTTTTCTTGCTTAAGAAACTGAGCGCACTCTTCAAAGACCAGAGACTTCAAACAGAACTGTATTGTTGATTTTTGAGGTTACACTGCACGCTCATCTTGGAAGAATCTAACTTCCAAAACATTCAGTAAAGAGTTGAAAAATCAACCAAACTTTACACGATGAGAAAACCATGTTGTTTTTTTTTTTTTAATGCATTGCATTGCAAATGAGCAAAGAAGAACAAGATTTTGCATGTATGATTTTTAATTCCTATTAATGTAGTTCTTGTGGAAACTGGAGTGAACTACTAGACTTTTCTGATGCATAAACTGCAGCAGTTTCCTTAGTTTACCAATCCACTGTAACTTTTTACTCAGATTTTTAAATAGAATGTATTTTCAGTCACGGTTAAAGCTTTACATAGCCCTTCATTGATAACATGATACTTGTGTTTTAGCATGTAAACAGAAGAAGTAGCTATAAAGATTCTTGTTCTTTGGAGTCCTGATTCTTGGGGCCGTGATGATGAGACATGCTGGAATCTGGATAAAAGATTTTATTTCATTTTGGTATGACGCTTTTTAAAACACTCTGTCTTAAATTCTACATACTCAGTGCCCCTAAAGAACCTCTATGCAGTGACTTGGATTCACAAAGGTACTTCATTTCCTCAAGTCTTTTGACTCTTCGCATCTACTTCTGGAAATCAAAGGGGAGCTGACGTTACAAACTACGGCTTTGAAACAGTAAGAGTGAGGTAACAGCCATTTTACTTATCTCACAACATTTTTAAACCAAATCCTTTCTGCTTAACTCAATCATGCCTGCTTAAAGATGTGATGAAAGATGTCTGGTCTGTAGGTTCCAGTCTGGTTAAGTGAGGATGTAATCTGGACAGTGACTTCTCTCTGTTGTGGTCTGCTGTAGTTTTCTGACAGGGTAGATTTTGCTTGCTTTTAACAAATTTGCACGTGGACTCACGCAAACTTGTGGTTAGAAAAGGAAACTTGGTAATGTACACCATACCTTAGGGATTCCTTACTCAGTTGGACGAGTAATTGCTAGCCGCAACCTAGATTCAAACAGCCAGGCTGTTTCTTTGCTAGGTCTTTTTTTTTTTTTTTT
>JAAGAY010137593.1:0-12790 GCA_011801015.1 Ardeotis arabs
GGAGTTCTTCCCCCGACTATGAAGCAGCAGCGTACAACATCGTGTAATGAACTGACCGCAACCCCCATTCCCTTTTCCCCCCCCCCGTGCCGCTCGGGGCGGGAAGGTAGTAGAGATAATGTTAAGCTCGGGAAGAGGGAGGGGTGGGCAGGAGGTTCTTTTTTTTTTATCTTGTTCTCTGTCTCATTATCCTGCTAGTTTTAGTAGCAATAGTAATTTAGTAATAAATGAATAGTTTTCCCAAGTCGAGTCTTTTTTGCCCGTGACGGTAACTTTAAGGATTTCTCCCTGTCCTTATCTCAAACCTCGAGCCGTTTTTCTTCTATTATCTCCCCCTGTTCTCTCGGAGGGTGGGGGGAGTGAGAGAGAGACTGCGTAGTCTGGTCCCGATCCGGGCTGAACTACGACACATGGTCTAGGAAAAACACTCCTACGGGCTGGATGCTCCTTAATAACCCACTGCACGATTTTTTATGCAATTGCTTTTTGCTTCCTCAATTAATCTCAATCTGCTATGTCTATTGCTGATTGCTTTTACGCACAGTATGTCAGATTAAATGGACCATTTCCATTCCTGGCTTTCAATGAAAATTCTTCAAAATGTGGAATTTTTAGCTTATTCTTAACCATGACTGTATTTCATCTATGTTTTGTGCAGGCATGAAAACAGAAATTTTACTTTTAGCTCTGGTAAATGAAAAAAAATTAACTTTCAGAACATTCCATTCCTCCTGTAATTAAAGAATTGTCAGATCACGTGTTATTGTAGCACTACTTCATTACTTTAAGAATGAGATTTCAAAAGCTGAGTGACCACTTCCATGCTGAAATCCCTGAAAACTTAAGATAGCCTTTTGTCACCCTACCATCAGTACACTAAAATCTCGAACTCTTTACAGACACTGCATGATTTCTCTTAATCTCCTGTTTATATATTTGAGAGAATAAGAAACTTTTTTGGTACAAAACAGTAGTCCTATCAAGAGTTCCAATATTTCAACTAAACCATGTTTTCCTAGTGAAATAAGAAGCCCTGCAAACAGAGTTTTAAACTAGTTATTTCAATAACAAATGTCAGAAATGTACTTAAAAACCACATATGCCAAGTTTTGAAGCTCTTAAAAATGGAGAGTTGTATTCTCTTTTTCATTTTCTGTGATATCTGAATTTATTTTTAGGCTTTCATGGGAAGCCTTATTTAAAATAAATTATAAACGATCTCCCATGCAGAATCTAAAAGGATCTACAGAGCAGGTACAATGGAGATTGTATACATACTGTTGATCTTCATGCACATTTATCCTGCGGCATAATGTTAAAATAAGTGATAACTGAAGAGACTCGGAAAAAAATTACAAAATCAAAATTATAAAAATCAAGAGTTTCAATATGTTGTCAATCACTTTCTAACAATGTCTAGTAATAAAGTAAAAGAAATTGTAACTACTTCAAGTATATGGTATTTTAAGTTCTCACATTTAGTAAGTTAAAATACAGAATGCTTTCTGTTTAATGTACTTTGATTAAACATGATTTTACAACATGTAAATAAATACAATATGGACAGCCTTGCTATTACATTCAAAATCTAACTACTTCATTAATAAGAGGCCTCATGATTACACAATCCACAATTGCTAAAAAGATGATGTCACATTAGATCATAAATACAAAACCTAAACAAAAAAGCAAACATAAAAAAAGGAGAATCAAATCTTACCCATTCTTGAAATACAAAACATGTGCTCTTTGAAGTCCTGTTTCCAGGAAAAAGCCAAGTTCTTGTTCATGTGCAGTGGGCCCTGGCTTAGGGCTTCTGTTTTGCATATTGGCATTAATTACCTAAGTGAACAAATGAAAAAGTAAAAAAAGTATTTAAAAAAAAAATAAATCACGTTTTGAGGACTTTTACATAGAAGCTAATACTTAATGTTGGAGAAATATTTTCCATTTGTAGGTGGTGGCTAGTAGAATACTTCTATCCTTACCTCTGTTCCCACCTAAATCTAAATCATTTTGCTCTTCGTTATACTCTTAATTTCTTCAACAAGCAGAAATGTCGCTAAGAAAAATTTTATACATTTTCAGAAATTTTTGTGAAGAATGGTATAGAAAAGAGAAGTATATGAAAAAGCATATTTGCAACTTTATTCAGTAGCAGGAAGTGATGGTATTCAAAATCTAAAACCCTGTTAGATTAGGAACAATTGCTGCAGAATGCAGTAAGAAGGTTAAAAGTGATCTCCAGAGTGATTTCCAAAAAACAATTTAGAAATAACTTAATTTGTATTACATCAACATTAAAAATGCTCTCTCAAAAGAGAGAAAGCTATCAGCTTTCATTTGCCTTCATAATCACCACACATAGTCTACCAGCCACTAAAAGACAATAACAAAACAAACAAAAATCCCAAAGCAAAAAACCCTCAGAAAATAAAAATACGAATGTATTTAAAAACCAGTGTGAACTACTTTTCTTCCCCCATCACACCAAAGCTTGCCTTCTGCTTCCTTTCGTTTGCATGACCCTAACTGTACTGAGTAACCCCTTCAAAGACAACTGTCAAATGAGAGGCCTGAGCCTTGTAAGCAATAGGTCTAAAAAAGAGCGACAGACCGATATTGCCAGCTTGCTTCATTCTAACAGTATTCACAAGCCAAAGGAGAGAGCCCCAAGTGTACTGTATCTTGTCCAGACACATCTCAAAGTCTAAATAAAACGCAGTAGTGTGTAACTCCTAGAAACAAAGGGTACCACAAGTTTCCTTTTCTTTAAAAAAAGTATTTATAACACTTGAAGGGTTTCTGCTAAGGGGTAAGAAGCAGAAGAAAAGGTTAATGGTATAAATGAAAACAAGAGGAAGAAATAAAAGAGCCTATGTATCCCTTTAAATTCAGATAAATCCTGAAGCTTTTGAATCATGAAGTGTTACGCTCTTTACTAATAAAGAGTCTAACTTTAATTTTTCATAATTCATGATCCATAACTTATAAGACAAGGGAACCATAAAACAGTAACTTGCCTAATATTCTGCAGAGCTGTTTGAAGGTTGTTTTGTCTAACATTAAGAAGCTCAGACAGATCCGCTTTTATCAATAAAAAACAGGTCTCCTACATATCTAGTACCCCAGATTTTAACAGTAACTGTAATTTCATATATACAGTGGGCAATATATTAATGACATAAAATGAAAAATGGGCTACCAAACTGAGAACATTGCTGTGATCCAATTTATAGAACTACTAAGATTTATCTGAAGTTCATCTATATTTTAACATCCTATGTTTATCTGGCTATCATATCTGATTATTTTGTCCCAGGATTGTGCCTATTAGTTGTAGCAAACACACTTCCAGTTACTATTCTGGACAACCCACTGATACACCAAGTGCCTTGCTGACAGGTACAATGTTATTTCAGAATTTTACCTTCAAGTAGTTTTATAAAGAGGATTTAGGAGCACTTGTTGGCTCCAAATAAACATTAACAAGATCAACTTTCAATCTTCATAGCTTCATTTTGAATTTAATTCTTTTTAAGAATTATCTGAAAAGCTAGTAAGTATATACATACAATGTACATATTCCGACATGTGTTTGAAAGGCACCATAATCCCATGTTCATAAATGAACTACCATAGGGTAACAAGAGCCCACAGATCAGCATCTTGAATATACATAGTAGTTCAGGGGAGCTCTGTCCCTTTTTAGACTACTAGCACTATTTTCTAGGAGGTCAGAATGAGAGAACAGTCAGGAGAGCTACCAGACATACATGAAGACACAATAATTTATTGTCCAATCCTAAGTGTGCATTGAAGTCTTAAGAAAACAAATATTAACATCTTCTAGTTGACTTACCAAAATGTGGATAATACCACATCAATGAAAGATGAGCCACGTAATTCTTCAATTACGCAAATCATCCCAGCTTACCCTTTCTATCTCCTGAAGGTACAGAAGAGCAATATCCCCAGCCTTCTCGTAGCATGTAACAATTTCTTGTTCACGGTCCACGTGGAGGTTGCTAGCCGAAGAAGAAATTGGCAGCTTCTCAAGACAGAGACCTGGGGGAAGGAAGAAAAATAAAATTCAAATGGAATGTTAAAAAATAATGTCATATAATACTATACCTAAAAAAAAGTCCAGGCTAAGCTCCTTTGGTCAGGAGAAGAAACAAAGAAAAAAAAAATTACCAAAAACTTACGAAGGTATGGTCCTTTGATATAGACACTAATAAATATATAAATAACAGTGACCCCTCCTTAATAATTATAAAATCAGAAGCAGCAATTTTTCAAAGCAATTTCTATTTGAAAGCATTATGACAGCCTACCATAAAAGTGCCTAGTGTCTTTTTATACCAGTTTTAAATTACCAAATACATCTTAACTTTTCCAGAGTGATCACAGAAACCAAGGTAAGGTGAAAAAAGGCGCACAAGGCAATACTAAACTCCATAACTGTGCAAGGCAGAAGCACCTGTAAAAACAAATACAGTTTCAAAAATTAAGGGGTTAGGAAATGTAATTTCTGTGTTTAAATTTTGTAAGAGGTAGCTTGCTCTCATCAAGGTGCAGAAGTCTTCCTCGCAAGACTTATCCAACAAATACATTATCTGATGCTTTGAAGGAAAAAAAAAAAAAAAAGTCTTATCTAAAGTAAAACCCCAATTCTTACTAATCAATGCTATCTCCTACACAAGCCATTTCTATTGCAGTCATTTTCAAGATAATTTGAGAAAACAGCTGGAAAGGACCTCAAGAATACTAATCCATTTATCTGGCTGAGGAATCAACCAACCCACACTTGTCTAACCTGTTCTTAAAAGCCTCTGTCGATAGGGATGCCTGGGTCTTCCTATGCAAATTATTATAGAGCTCAACTATTCTCACAGCCAGTATTTTTCCCTAATGTCTAAATCTCCCTTCCTAGATTAATTACTCCTACTCTTCTTCACAGAGAGATCATTCCTTTCTTTAGAAAACATTTTTTCAATATTTACCGAGAGAGAGAGAGAGAGAGAGAGAGAGAGAGACTTGCAACAAAGAACATCAATTCTCACTCATTTCTCATACTTCCTTAAGAGCTAATCATTTTTATCTCCTCTGGACACTCTCCAACAGATCACCTCTGTCTTGACTCACTGTGCCAAAACTGGATACACGGCTCCACTTGAGGCCTCAATAGCACTGAGCAGAGAAGATTAAAGACTTCCTGGTTTTGATATAGGATACTTTAAAACAACAGCAAAAAAATCAATTCACCAGAACTTTAGTGCTTTCCCTTATATATTAGTAAAACATTCTCTTCTGTTTATGATCTGCAACAGATCACCAGGCCATATTCTGTAAGCCAACTAATTCATCAGTTGCCCCATCTTATATTTATTAAAATAATTATTTGTATTTAAAGTGTAGCATTTTCCACATGTTCTCAAGAGATTTATTTCAGGTCATTCTTCCAGTTTGTCAGCAGTAAATCCTGACTGTAAAGTGCCTTCCACTGCTCCCACATTAATATAAATCCCAGTTTAAATTATTATATTCTCAATTCATCATCCAAGGTTTTGAGAATCCATTGCTGGAGAAACTGAAAACAAAAGCAACAATAAAATACATAGTTACATATTAGGCAGATGTCTGCAGAATGCCAGGTAGCACAAAACCCAAGTTTGAAGAATAGTTTATCAAAGGATTTCTGTCCATCAATACTGTTACATAGGGACAGTACGTTTCATTGGAATTACAACAGTTTTCTTACAAAAAAAAAAACTGTCACGGAATCTGGAGTTTATTTATTGATAGACTCAAAACTACGCAACATTTGTGACCTCCAGATTCTTTTAAAACATCTATTAAGTTTCAAAATCTCCCTGTAGAAGTATAACTCATCTGCATTAAAAAAACCACAAAGCCATATTTCTGGCTTGGCAGAATGCCTCAAGTCTGTATCAGAGTTTGCTGGCCACCTTTACCCTCCAATGGCCCCTTTTCCAGTACAAACAATATATGTTCTACAGCTGTATTTGCTAGTTATACATCCAGTTACTACAAAATTCTGACTCCAGTACTAACTGGTCTGATAAAGACAAAATAAAATTCAATATACTTTTCAAAAACCTACACATTCCTAAAGTGCAGCAAACACACAAGTAGTCTCTCTCTTAAAAACCTGCCAAACTTGAGTACAACAGACACTGGACTGTTATGGTTTTCACTTAACATATCTCTAAAAACTAACTTTATTTGAAAATGGTCTGAAGCAGCCTACGTTAATCTGCTTTCTTTCAAATTTCCAATCAAATAGCAAATATTCAAGAGGATTTTTGCTAACTGTAAGTCACAGACCCAAAAGCAGCAAGATTAAACTATAGAAAAAGGTCAGTTATTCCGCTATTGCAGTAGGCTTGACCAGACCCTCTGATAAGATCTAAATGTAAGGTTGATGCTGGATAGCAAGTTTGCAGTGTTCTACACAAAAACCCTCAAACTCAGACTTAGAGGTGACCATAAAATACAATAAATGAGCTGCAATGAAAGTGTCAAATGACTGAAAGTACCAGATATTTGGTGTCTCCCCACCCCTTCCCTCCCATGACATGAAGAGCCAGTGCCTCACAGTAATCCCCCACCACATGAAACATATTACTCAACTGGTTATTCGATTCATTATTTCTATTTTTATACTTTATGGACACAAACCATAAACTTTTTAATCTGACAAATTCACTATAAGAACATTCTCTTATTTCAGCTGAGAATTTTCTTTAAGATATGAAAGCACCTCAGTGCTCTGCTAGAAACTTTAAGTAACGCAGAAGGGAAGTACAAAATTCTAAGCATCCTTTGATGAAATATATAAGACTATTTCTTGGAGTAACTTCATTATAGAACTAGTATTCACTGTATTTTTCCTGGTATGTTTATTACAATCCAGGAAAGTATGTATATTTTAAGCATGCAATGCTTTAGAGCAGGAAGTGTATTTGGAGAATTATCCTGAAATGATTACTTAACAGGATGGTTTGGACACTTTATTTGTTTTGATGACACAAGGAATTATTACAATTCAATATTGTATTAAAAATAAAAACATAACAGCTAGGAGAAAAAGCCTGAATAAATTATGATTTCTGTAACAGGTTAAAATTAAGAGTCCCTCCAGACTACTCGTTTAATTTTTTTCTTAAGCACAGATGAAATTCAAGAAATAATGTATTAAAAGTACATAAAAGTATTATTTAATTTTAAATAGATATAAATAGCAACATAGCAATAACAACCTGTCGTAGTTCAGCCCCAATCGGGACCAGACTATGCAGTCTCTCTCTCACTCCCCTCCAATGGGACAGAAGGGAGAATTGGTAAACAAAAAAACCCAGCAAAAACAAGTGGGTTAAGATGAAACAAAAAAAAATAAATTTAACAGTGATAACAGAAGAAAACAAAACAGTGACAGAAAACAAATACAGTATAATGGCTTACAACAAATCTCCACACCTAGTTTCTTCCCACATAGCAGGAGAATGAGACAGAGAACAAGATAACCTCCCCCCACCCCTCCCTCTTCCCAGGCTTAACATTATCTCTACTAACTTCCTCCCACCGAGCGGCACAGAGGGGAAGAGGGAATGGGGGTTGCGGTCAGTTCATCACGCGATGTTTTATGCCGCTGCTTCACAGTCGGGGTTAGAACTCCTCACATTCCTCCCCTGCTCCATTGTGGGGTCCCTCCCACGGGCCACAGTCCTTCGTGAAACTGCTCTGGCGTGGGTCATCTCTTCCACGGGGTGCAGTCTCTCCGGAACAGCTGCCCCAGTGGGCCCTCCACGGGCCACAGCCTCCTTCAGGCCTCCACCTGCCCCGGCGTGGGGTCCTCCACAGGCTCCAAGTGGATCTCTGCTCCTCCATGGACCTCCATGGACTGCAGGGCTGCAGGCGGATCTCTGCTCCTCCATGAACCTGCTCCACCATGGTCATCACAACAGACTGCAGGGGAATCTTGGCCAGGAGCCACATTGCTCCTCCCCCTCCTTCTTCACTGACCTTGGTGTCTGCAGCCGTTCCTCTCACAAGAAAAATTCTTCACAACAGGGTGGCAGATGCCTCTCAGGATCTTTTTACATCTCATTCACATCTCATCTCCTCTCCACTTCTTGCAGCCTGGCTGGGCCAGGCCAAGTTGGGCCCAGTCGGCTGCCCGGAGGGAGGCCAGAGGGTGAGGCCTGCAAGGCCCACAAGGCTCGCGCCTCCCCCTCTCTGCCCCCACTCAGCCTGCTTCACATCTTCTCTCTTTTTTTTCCTGTTTTCCCCTTCTTAAATATGTTATCATAGAGGCGTTATCACGGAACATTCTGCTACCAATCGGCTCGGCCTTGGCCAGCAGCGGGTCCGCCCTAGGCCTGGCTGAGTCCACTGGACAAAGGGGAGCAACTTCCAGCAGTTTCCTATGGAAGCTGCCACCTTAAGCCCCCCCTCACTAAACAAAACCAGAACAGACATGAATATCAATGCCAACTTGTGATCCTAATTGACATGATATTCTTGAATGCGGAATAAAACAGAATAACCAATAAAAGTTAAATAAAACAATAGCTATGACCTTTACAACAAATGCAATTATATTTTGTCGCAGTAACGTAGCTCTTTTCTGGATAGCTCAAAGAAGCTTATAAACAGTTAAAGAAATTCCTGTGTTTTTGAGGGAGAATAGCAGAGATTCCTGCTGAGCAGTTGTGGGAGCAAGCACAAAGGGCAGAACTGGCTTTTCTGAATATATGCAAAAATCTTCAGCAGATAATTTAGGGTGATATGTATTTCTTTGAAATGCATGTGTTTCTGAATTCTGTATGTTACCATTTGCTTGTTCTTTTTTCAAGGGTCTAATATAATAATCCCTATTTTAATTAACTTTTTATAATCTCTCAGTATTCTTGTGAGGAAGTGGGCAGTATATTATGTGGTTGTGTTCTGGTTTTGTTTAGTGAGGGGGGGCCTAAGGTGGCAGCTTCTGTAGGAAACTCCGTCTCCCCATCCTTATCTCAAACCTCGAGCCATTTTTTCCTTATATCATCTCTCCCTGTTCTCTTGGAGGGTGGGGGGAGTGAGAGAGAGACTCCATAGTCTGGTCCCGATCGGGGCTGAATTATGACAATGTCTTTTAAGTTTAAGCCCTTCCAGTCAAAATCACTTTCAAGTAAAAGCTTCCAACAAATTGGGTCAGTTTTATTTTAGGAAGACACTTATCTCCTACATATCTAGTCCTGATATCAAGCAAGATGACTCCTGAGTGAAAAGAAAGTGAGAAGTCTTGAAATGGATATGGGGCCATAGTAGTTAAGCTTACATCATTTGCAAAGTAACTCTAAAATTGCTTGTCAAAAGAGCAGAACAGCAACAAATAGTATTTGGACAAGAAAAGTTTTTTTTAAATCCTCAAAAATTTTATAGTTCATCCATATTTCATAAAAAAGATTCAGAAAGCAAATAGTAGATAGCTTTATCACTTATTCCAAGTGGTATTCTTATGTCTATGGTCTCAAATCAAGGCTAAGGTTATGCCAAGTAAACTATTTCATGTTTTACAAATACAGAAGCAGACCAGCCCTACCACCACCTGTGCACACACTGACCACTACCCAAAAAAAAAAAGAGAACTCAGTAAAAACAACTAACAAACTAACAATTTTTAAGAAGTCCCCTTGCAATAGATTTACTTGTTCTTAGATAACCAACCATTTTTATGTTAAGGACAAGGACAGTAATTACTTCTAATTTACAAACCTCTTAAAAAAAAAAAAAAAAAAGCAGACTTCAGAGTTCTGTAGGAAAACTGCTTAACTAACACTCCCTTTTCATTATACAGAGTAAAATAAAAATTAGTCTAAAGTAAAAAGGGAATCAACACAGCAGTTCAGATCTTTACTAAGTACTCCTACCGCCCAGACCACTACTGAGATCATTAAAAACACCCAAAAACACACGGCTGAGAAAAGCCTATTGCATTGTATATCTGAAGATTTTCCATTATGCCAGCCAGTACTTTGTCTGTATAAATTTTAGAAATCACAACTAATAATAGACCCCATGTTTTACCTACTGTTTTCAGCAGACAAGTCAAAGGACACGGGAAAAACAGTGAAAGACTATTTTCTACTTAAGTAAATAAACATGCTTTTGCAAGAGAGAAAGAATCGCATCAATAGATATATATTTCAGGGTTTGCTTCCTCTTTCGCTTAAACAGACACATAAAATCCAAGTGTGTTTGAGTACACAGCACCTACTCTTCCCTATATGATATGCAAAGCAACACCAGTAAGAGTTCCAAATGCGTCAAACACAAAAACCCCTTTTCTCTCCTTTTAAACAAACTTCATCTTTATCTTATATATTTAGAATAAACAACTATATAGACTATGGCAAACATGCATTAGTAATTTTAAAAGAGGAACTGAAACAATCTGAGTTACTGCTATCAAGGAATTCCCACAGTTTATTTCTGAGCTTAGAACAAACACTGCTGATCTCACTGGAGGGAAGGACTTATTTCTAGAAGTCCTCAATTAAAGATTGTGACTTGCTTGCAGAGAATTTTTTAGAAAGCAAAGTATGATTTTTTTTTCCTCCCAATTCCCTACTGGTATTTGTAAAGTAATTATTATAAAGGAAAAGAGGAAAAGTAAGACTAGAGTGAAGGGAAATACATTTATAATAAACTACCTCCTACGTTCACAGTTACTGCAGATACACTGTCTTAGTAGGAACTGCGTGTTTCTTTAGACGAGCTAAGGAAACACAAACAATTAATTTCTCTGATTTTTCAAGTACCTTGTATTGCTCATCCCCCCATACCAAGACACAGGGGAAAAAAAGTCTCCAACAACTGTCAGGACGCAGGATCTCCTCCCTGGCTAGTTTCATACTCAACTGCTTTCCTGAAAAGGCATCAGAAAGAAGGTCAATATCCCCTTCTCTCAGCATACTTGAATTTAAGGGAAGCTGCTTTGGCTAGCCACTCTTTTAAACACAGACTAGTTACAGAGAATTACATTCTGTTCTAGATGACACCCAGAGCAACATAATCACAACTCTCCAGAGCTAAAGCCAGCATTTTATCCTGTTGCAGCACGCTCGTACTGCAATGTCATTTCATTAGTACAGCTTTTCTAATACCATAGTTATGCTAGTCCTTTTAAATGTCTTGAAGTTTCTCAAAGTTAAAAAGATAAAAGAAAAAGAAAACCAGAAACACTCATCTCTTTTCTGAAGTGAACATCTACTTATTAAACCAAGCAGTCAATAAAACCATAACAATATTTTGTGATCACTTGTAATATCATCCGAGATAACTGCTGTGACACGACTGGTCACACTTTCCTTCTAAACGTAATGACATTCAAATCTTCGTATTTTCTCAAGTGCACAAAGTAGACTTTTATAATACTTTTAAACAGAAGACATCAGTATTTTCACATATGCATTAGTTTCTTAAAAACCATGTGCCAGCCAATTCTTGCTTTAGTGTACAGCCCTTTGACAGAGAAGCACCTTCTAGAGGGGCTGAAAAAGTTCAAACTAGAGATAAAAGCTGGGAAAAGGACTGGTAATTGTTGTAGATCCTGGAGTGAGTGAATCTCTCTCTGACGAACCTCCTCAAAGCAGAAGAGCTGGTCATCAAGGAAGCTCTTTGCTCAGGAGAAAGGAGATGGTTTAACTGTGGAATTTATACTGTTTTGCTGTAAATTGTCAGGATTGCTTCTATAAGCATCTCTGAGGAAAAAACAACAGGCTCCACTGTGACACCAGTTCTTCCTGTAGCGTAAGAAAAAAGGCCAAAATCACTAATTTTTAATTTTGACCCAACATTTTCACCCTCTCTTCACTCTGTCAAAGGCCAGATTCTGAAGAAATTCTAAATATTTCCAAGAAATTAAGAACAAGAAAAACACATCATCAAAACCCTCAAGTCCTAAAGAAGTCTATTTTAATAAGAAGCATATTATTTTCATTCAGTGTTCGGGTTTCAAATACTGGAGCTAAAAGCAGCACTGAGGAAAGCTGGACAAACTCCTGGGTTCCCCCTCAGTCCCTGCTTCAGCAGAGCAGAAGTCATAAAAATGGACTGAGGGAAGACAAGCTTTAACAGACAAAGTTTGAAGAACTGATGGCGCAGGCTTCCTAGCTGTTGCCTGCAAACTGCTTGATGATGGGCTGACACGTTTGCACAGCAATATAGGAGGAGGGAACCTGAGTTCTTGACCCACTGCCTAATGAGGCTAGAGATCCCCAGCATAATTACTAAAACAGCTTTCATTTAGCATTCTTCCATGAAGAGCTGCTTGGTATCTGCTGACACAGGCTAGCAGTGCACGAGATCCCATTACAATCACGTATGAATAAAGTTAAGTGCAGCATCTTTTGCCAACTGCAAAGTAGCAATTCACAAGCACCTGACACTTCCACTGAACCTAATGAGTATTTCCATGTTTCTGTAACATGGAACTAATTAATAGCCAATCATTTAACTTGGTATATGCAACATTAAATTTGAATATGGGTCAGCAGCAGTAAAGGCAGTCTCACCTTACTCAACATACATCATCTAAATATAAACACAGTTATTTGAACAGGCAATATGAGACCTAAAACGGCCTGCAGCAACAAGGCTACAATCCTGTAATGTCACAGTCTAACTTACAGACGACAGCCTGCATATACTTAACAAGAATTTGTTACTGTAATACAATACAATCATCCTGACAGATACCTGGAGTAGTCTACTAATC
>JAAGAY010137594.1:0-24573 GCA_011801015.1 Ardeotis arabs
CAGGGAGAAATCCTTAAAGTTACCGTTATGGGCAAAACAGACTCGACTTGGGGAAAACTATTCATTTATTACTAAAACTAGCAGGAGAATGAGACAGGGAACAAGATAACCTCTCCCCACCCCTCCCTCTTCCCAGGCTTAACATTATCTCTACTACCTTCCCCCCCGAGCGGCACAGAGGGGAACAGGGAATGGGGGTCACAGTCAGTTCATCATGCGTTGTTTTACGCCGCTACTTCATAGTTGGGGGAAGAACTCCTCACATTCCTCCCCTGCTCCATCGTGGGGTCCCTCCCATAGGCCACAGTCCTTTGTAGAACTGCTCCGGCCTGGGTCATCTCTTCCATGGGGTGCAGTCCCTCCAGAACAGCTGCCCCAACCCGGGCCCTCCTCCACAGGCCACAGCCTTCTTCAGGCCTCCACCTGCTCCGGCATGGGGTCCTCCATGGGCTGCAGGTGAATCTCTGCTCCTCCGTGGGCCTCCATGGGCTGCAGGGGGACAACCTGCTCCACCATGGTCATCACCACAGGCTGCAGGGGAATCTTGGCCAGGAGCCACATTACTCCTCCCCCTCCTTCTTCACTGACCTTGGCATCTGCAGCTGTTCCTCACAACAGGCTGGCAGACGCCTCTCAGGATCCTTTTTACATCTTATTCACTTCTCATTTCCTCTCCACTTCTTGCAGCCAGGCCGAGTTGGGCCCAGTCGGCTGTCAGGCGGGAGGCCAGAGGGTGAGGCCTGCAAGGCTCATGCCTCCCCCTCTCTGCCCCCACTCAGCTGCTTCACATCTTCTCCCTTTTTCTTTTTCCTGTTTTCCCCTTCTTAAATACGTTATTGCAGAGGCATTATCATGGAACATTCTGCTACCAATTGGCTCGGCCTTGGCCAGCAGTGGGTCCGCCCTAGGCCCAGCCGAGTCCACTGAACAAAGGGGAGCAACTTCTAGCAGTTTCCTACAGAAGCTACCACCTTAGGCCCCCCCTCACCGAACAAAACCAGAACAGGCAGAAATTAAAATTGTAATTGTTCTCAATAATGTAATCTATTAATTATCTAATTACATATATATTATTTTTTATTGTAATTTGTTTATATGAATATTTATTTGGTAGTTTGAAAGCATTTTGTTTTTCTAAAATCTGGCAGTTTTAATAAAACAAAATTCATCTACCAAAAAAAAAAAAAAAAAGTCTATATGCCTTTCTTATAATGGAGGTTAATTTTCCCCACAAATTGTAGGCAAACCAAATCTGGGCACTAAATGTATATTTTGAAGTTAAATTTCAACTGAGAATAAATCTCAAAATTAGCTGTTTATTTGAGTTAATTGACTAATCTTGTTGATAGTTGTTTCCTGCTGTCCACACACTAAAACAAAATGAATATTTTGGGATATACTGGCAAAGAAAATTTGTCAAGAAAGAAATAAAAACCTTTCTATGAAGGTAGATGTGTTGCTGTCACTGTGTAAAGATCCCTAATACCCCAGCAGGTAATGCTTCTGTTTCTATCAAAACTACTACAATAAAATCCACTTATTTTGTTAAACTGTAACTGAATCTAAAATCAGGGTAAAATGCCACTTAATGATAAAGGAAAAAAAAATGTAACTTTATTAAGTTACTAGTAATTTGTACAGAGAATAGTCAAAAATACTCTATATTTATAATCTTTAGGGCTTATTAT
Organism: Ardeotis arabs; assembly: GCA_011801015.1. Classification (NCBI taxonomy): domain Eukaryota; kingdom Metazoa; phylum Chordata; class Aves; order Otidiformes; family Otididae; genus Ardeotis; species Ardeotis arabs. The sequence continues at coordinate 1,689 of JAAGAY010137594.1, forward strand.
GCACAAACACTACCTGAACTAATTAAGCAACCTGACCGTGCTAGTTGTTGTTTAGCAGAGAAAAATTTATTCTTTGGAGGACTGATGCAATGCCTGCTTCAGTCAACAATACTGCTCTAGTTGGTCTCAGTGGTTTCACATGCAGTCTTCAATTAATAATAAAACCTTACAGTGGAAACCAGTTTTGTCTTTCTGCCTAAGTAAGGAATAACAACTCATACCTATCAGTAGTACTTTGTCCATGGAAGCACAAAACAATTTTTTTCCATCTTTTGAATGGAATGTGGGTGGAGCATCTCCAAACTTACTTTTTCAGAAAGCATTATAGAAACACAGTGCCAAACCTGAATGCACAGTGAGTGCTCCTACAAAAAATAATGACATCTGAATAGATGGAAAGACATTTGAGAGAGTAAAAGCGATATCTGTAGAATTTACCAGTGAAGGATTTCTGTTAAAGCTATACTTTATCCTGTGAAAATACACTATAGAAATAGACACAATTGAGTCTGTTGCCATTAGAATTGACGTGTGCCTTTTTGTTTATTTTTTCTCCATATTTTCCTTTTTTTTTTGTTTTCTATATCTTAAGAATAATATTTCTAGAATGAGATGGCACGAAAATTGATATAATAGCTCCATTTGTAATAGAGACAAAAATACAATACAAGGATAATATATTAATTTACTTATGGTCTCAAGACCTAAAGTATCCTATTTGGTATTTTTTTTTTAGCTTCTTATGGATTCATGCTGTCCTCTGCTTGAAAATATTGGAAAATATCCTGTAAATTTTACAGGAGACAGACCAGCTCCACACCACGAAACATATATTAAAGTTTGTCCATAAAGTAAATCCTACACCTTGTCTAAGCACCATTACAAGTCAAAAAAAAACATACTGTATTTTTTAGGAAAATTTTTCCTTTCTTGTTATATTCTAACTGTTTTTTCTTGCATTTATACTTTGTCAAATGTAGACATTTAATCTAAAATTGAGGAAAATATCCTTTCCTTAATTTTATGCCCTAACTCTTTGATCTGATTGGTATTTACTGGAAACAACTGCTGTTTCACTCATCATCTTCCATATCCCCTTAAACAAAAGCAAAGCGTGCATTCTGAGGCTTCAGCTGTGCATTCTGAGGCTTCAGATTTTTGTATTGTTTTAAAAGTTGCAATCCAGGTAATTCTGATAAAATTATGCAGAAATGGAAAAGCCAACATATAATATAGCAAATCTTTATTTAAGCTATTTCTAACCTTAAAGAAGAAAAATTTAGCACTTTCTATTTTTACCTGTAATTAAAACCAATGTGTAACAATTATCAAAGATAATAATGTATTTGTTATTTAGATCTCCAGAAGGTTTTAAACTGAGGTCTTTGATAAATAGTATAAGAATGTGTAAATTAATACTGCTTCCTATGAGTTATTTTCAGGATTACAAATAAGATAGCCTAGCATTTAATTTCAGACTCAAATGCTACAGCCTTTGCAATTTTATTTTCTTACATTGATATTCCTGAAGCATCTCTTTAATTAGCTCCCTAGAAGCCAACAGAGCAATGCAGAATTAAGTGACACCTCCCACCTCTATCCAATTATTCCTATTTGCTCTCACCTACTCTGATTCTGAAGTTCTGTTCTGAACCATTTTAAAATGGGCTTGAATGTTTCCAGGGATGGTGCATCTACCACTTCTCTGGGCAACCTGTTTCAGTGTTTCATTAGCTTTATTGTAAAAAATTTCTTCCTTCTAGTTTAAAATCTACCACCTTCTGGTCTGAAACCATTACGCTTTGTCTTAGCACAACAGGCCCTGCTAAAGAGTTTCTCCTCATCTTTTTTATAAGCCCTGTTGAAGGATTGAAAGGCTGTGATAAGGTTTCCGTGGAGATTTCTCTTTTCCAGGCTGAACAACCCCAGCTTTCTTGAAGCGATGTATTTAAACTAAAATATCTTGTAATTCTGAAATAAGCTCATCAATTGAAAAGGTAAGTCACACCACACAAAAAAAAAACCAGCTGCTTCTACTTTAATCACCAATGTTGTGTTTTCTGAACTGCAGGTTTATAGATGTGAATTCCCCATCATTATTTTCCCTTAATGTAGCTTGGAAATGTTTCACAGAGAAAGACACATACTGGATTTAGTTATATTTATTTTAAAAATCTAACATAATAATGATTATATTAATTTATATTCTCTGTTTTGATTAGGGTTAATTTTTAGATACCAATCTTAATCTCATGATTAAGAAGCCCAAATATGGACTAAAAATAGTCATTATCATCTTGAAATTATTGTACGTCACTATTATACAATCAAATTTTTGAGTTTTAAAAAAAAAACAAAACAAAACAACAAACTAGTTTTCCATTTGGCTTAAGTGTCTCTTGGTGTATAGGTATTAAAAAAAAAACCTGAATAACTGTTCATAAACTTCATTAAGAAATCGAGGAAAGAGGCTGATGAGAGTACATACTAATTAGGGAAATGCATGGGTTCTAGATGTAGCAATTTAGACAGTGACAACACATTTTTTTCATTACTCTGGGATCAGTGTTTTCATCTTAAATAGAGAAAATCCTTTTCAGTAACTCCAAGCAAAGTGAAGGTCTATGATGAATGAATCATTAAATGGGTACATATATCTGACAACAGTAATCAATCCTTTCACTTCCTTGAGTTGAAATCCCTGCTGTGCAAACCAGTAGTTCAGGTTCACACTGCTAAGCAATAAAGTTGTATTGCCTTTTTTTTTTTTTTTTAACAGGTGATTCCTACTTTGTTCTTTCAAATTACAATTGCTTTGCTCCCAAGGCCTTGGGTTCTGTAATCTAGTTGGATGAAAATAATTAAAATCACTTAGATTTCTAGTGGCTCATAAGGTCAACTGTATCTCTGTGCTGAATGGTTTTTATAACCAGGAGCAGGTGAGTCGTCATGCTAATCTGTGTTGCTAAATAAGAGAGACCAGAAAGTGAGCTTGAACACTACAGCATCATCTTCTATAGATCTACTTAATAACTCCGTATCAGATTATACAGTATTGACAGATGTCCACTGACTCTAATGAGAACTTATATAGCTTGATCAGATGCAGAGAGTTAAAAAAACAATTAATGTCACCCTCCGTGAGTATTTAGATGTTAAGCACCATTTGAGATTCCCTACTCTTTCCTGCATGTCATATGGTATCCTACCTGCCTAAAGGGCACAAGTGTCTTATTGTTCCTCTACTATACATACTATAGGTTCTTCTTATTCTGTAGGGGATCCAAAATGTCACTAGATGCCCACTTCTAGGTCTTGATTTCTGTCCAGAAAAGTCCACCCCAAACCAGAAATATCATACAGTCATACCTACTCCACACTTTAGAATCATCCAGAACCTACTCAAAATAATGTATAGCCAGTGTGACTATTTTCTTTGCATAAAAATGCTGTTAACCCAGTGTCATGATTTTATTTTTCTTGTGAATGAAGAAAACCTCAGAATTTTAAGACTCCTTTTCTTTGCATTCTCTTCTTTGAAAAAGATTTCACAAATGGGCTAAAATCATAGATTTATGAAGTAATGCTATATTTCTATTAACAATACTATTATTCAATTTCCTATTCTGGGAGCTGTGATAGTGAGCCGTTTTAAACAAGATCAGTAATAAACTGAATTACTAGTAATAAATGCAAAAGTTTCAAAAGTAGTTGTATCTTTCTGCGTATTACAAGCTGACAATTCAGCAGCTTGAATTATTAGATAATGTCAGAGGGTTTAGCATATTGTTGTTTAAATAAGTGATAGAGTAAAAAAATATAATTAAGGAAAAATGAAGTATTAGGAAAATCACAATCAGTGGTAACAAAACTGTGTTGCATAGGAAGTAGCAGAATCAGAAAAGTTAAATTACAACAGTTGTATATAATGTTGCTCCCTTGTCCTCTTGCTAAGGAGCTTTGACTGACAGCAAAGCACCACACAGCTGCTCACTTACCCCTGCCACCATTCCCAGAGGAACAGGGAAGAGAATAGGAAGAGAAAAAAGCAAGAAAACTGATGGGTTAAGATAAAGATAGCTTAATAAGGAAAGCAAAGAGGAAGAAAGAGGAAGAAGAAGAGAAAAAAAACAACACACAACAAAACCCAACCAAGTGAGCACCACCTCTCACAAGGAGCCTGATGCCTAGGCAATTTCTGAGCAATGACTACCTTCCCACTCATGCCATTCCCTCAGTTTTTATTGCTGAGCATGGCACTATATAGCATGGAATATCCCTTTTGTGAATCTAGGTCAGTTGTCCTGGCTGTGTTGACTCCCAGTTTCTTGCCCACTCCCAGTCTAATCACTATGGGGGACTGAGACAAAGAAAAAGCTTTGACACTGTGCAAACACTGCTCAGTAACAGCCAAAACAGTAGTGTGTTATCAACAGTGTTTTAGTCACAAATCCAAAACTCAAGACCATATGGACTGCTATGAAGAAAATTAACTCCATCCCAGCTAGACCCAGAGCTAGCTTGAAGGACCATTATTCAGAGTCAAATTCTTATGTTAGAAAAGTATATGGTACTGTATATTGGCAACAGTGTTGCAGCCAATTATGTTGTTTGTAACTACATAGCACCAGGACCTAGAGTAGTTACTATTTGGCTGAAACTGCATGGTTTACATTGTCAAAACCAACTTGTCAACCTGAAAGTGACCGTAATAGGCTTATTATTACCTTACTGTCAGTATTTCTAAATTTATACTTCTGATAAAACCTAGTCATAATTTATGACTGCATTTTTGTAGATTATTTCAATTGCATTCAGATATTTTTTTTAAAAGGGGGAAGAAAAAAAAAAAAAAAGGAAAGTTAATCTCCCTCTATCTCCCACTACTGCATACTGAAAATATTCACCTGACGTAGCACTTTACCTGGTTTATTCTAAACTCTGTGTACTGCTTCTGTGTTGAATTCATTACAGCACTCAAGCAGTAGAAAAAAACTCCAAGAATTGCTGCTGCATTGCAAAATTTAAAAGCCATTTTTAAAGGAAGAAATTCTATGTTCTGGAAATTACTCTCTGATCAAATTAAGATCACATCAAAACAGTTCTTTAAAATCAATATAATCATTTATGAACTGTTACCATGCAATGAAAAAATACAAAACCCACCAACCAAAAACCTCACTTATTCTGGATTCCCTGTCTGAGACATGAAGATGCCTGAGTTTTGTGATGAATTGTAAGGGCCCAACTTAAGTGTCCTAATTTGAAAATATTTGTTCCCTGTATTATGTTTTTCCATAACACATAGAATATCCTCCTGAAAGTGATACTACTTTAAGAAGAAAGCAGAAACTCTGTGTGAGAAAAGGCTTCTGCATGTTTATGGGATTCTTAACCTCCCAACTAGTTATCTGAGATGATTCACAATTTTTTATGCTTTTGCTAATTTATTTTCATCATACAGTAGATAACTCCAATTTTTTAAATATCTTTCTTTCTTTTAACTTATCTGTCCATAAGCAGATTTTAGATTACTGCAAATATAAATACCATGCTGATATGACAAGCTTCAAGATATTTCAAATGCAAGAGAAATCTAAGTTTTTCTGCAGGTTAACTTGTCTGATTTAATTTTAGCCATCTAAAAGTTAAGTGTGTGATACAAGCAGTTCATCTTGGCACTCAGTATAGTTAATGAAAGGAGACAGCCTGAATGACTCTGAGACAGATAGAGTGACTGTTTTTCCAGTTGTAAAGTAATGACCTAAGACAAGCAGAAGAGACTTTCCATAATTTAGAGACAGATTTAGATGACTAAATTATGGATCGCTTAAACTATATAAAATGAATCCTACTTTTAATGTCCATTAGATAACTCAGCCCTAGCAAAAATAAATTTTTAAAAATTTAGATGAGGTATGTAAATATCATCTGTTTTTACCTAGAGTAATGGACTGCAAGTGTATCTACTATGAATGTTTACCTCGGGCTGTTTACCTTACAGACATGAACTTGGTGAGCCTCCTGGTCTACTAAATTAGTGCTTGACATTACTTGCAAATCAGAAAAACAAAACAAAAAACCAAAACAAAACAAAAAAACAAGCTTATAGACTTTTTTTTTGTTTGGTTGGTATTTTTTTTTAATTTTGTTTTTGTTCTTCATCCCCCTAGTTCAGCTTGCAGGGCTGAAATGGGCAGGGTTCTATGCCTGCCTTGTTCCAATTTGTTTCCCATTTGAACTTGGGTTACATTTCCTCCTGAAATTCTGTCTCCAAATCTCTGTTTGGACATTTCTTATCAATCATGAGAACAACAAGAGTAGATAAGCACAGCGAACAAGAAGTGTTATATATTATTTGTCATTTCTCAGGTGACAAGTGGAAGTGACTTAATGAGTCTTTCTAATTAATTCAAAGGCAATGATTTCCAGCTGCAGACTTGATCAAACTTCTTTAAGTTTTCTAGCTTTATCAAAAAGCCAGATACACTCCCTGAATTGTAGTACCTAGGTTGATTTCCATGGTGTTATCCTAGGCAGTTAAGCCTTTTCCTCACTACATGTATGTTCTGAAATAGGGCAACAACAAAGAAAAAATATTGTGATTGAGATTACTATAAGGAAAGACATTTTCTCCTCCTTCTCAGCATACAGAAATCAGAAAACCCTGTTCAGTACTTTTTGGGTCACCTTTCAGCACCTTTTTTACCTTTATGGTACTGGTTTCAAGAAAGGACCTTTAATTCATCACAGATACTACACTTTGATGGTGACATGCAGAATTAAACATATTCGAGAATTCTGAGCATTCTATTTCCTTGTTGTTGGGGGAGAGGGGTTTGTTTGTTTGTTTTCCTTTTTGGTTATGGTTTTTAATTTTTCCAGAAATTAAGTTTTCAATGCCATCAAATACTAGGTTACTGGAAGTTCTCAAATTTGCATCTAAACTCTGTCCAAGTATCTAGGAAGATTCCTCATACTCTCTTTCCAGAAAAAGCTGAGCATCATTAAAGGAAGAGAACATATATTACCACTGTGATTAAATTTACAATGTAGAAAGTGCTGGTTTTGGCTGTGATAGAGATAATTTTCTTCATAGTAGCTGGTATGGGTCTATGTTTTGGATTTCTGCTGGAAACAGTGTTGATAATACAGGGATGTTTTCATTATTGCTGAGCAGTTCTTACACAGAGTCAAGACCTTTTCTGCTTCTCACACCATCCCACCAGCAAATAGACTGAGGATACACAAGAAGCTGGGAGAGGACTCAGCCAGGACAGCTGACTCCAGCTGACCAAAGAGATATTCCATACCATATGACATCATGCTCAACATACAAAACTGGGAGAAGGAGAAGGAAAGGAGGAACATTTTGAGTTATGGTATTTTGTCTTCCCAAGTAACTGTTATGCACAATGAAGCCCTTCTTTCCTGGGGATGACTGACCATCTGTCTGCTGATGGGAAGTACTGAATTAATTCCTTATTTTGTTTTGCTTGCATGCGCAGCTTTTGCTTTACCTATTAAACTGTCTTCACCTCAACCCATGAGTTTTCTCACTTTTATTTTTCCAATTGTCTCCCCATCCCACTAGCGGGGAGTAAGCGAGTGGCTGTGTGTTGCTTAGTTGCCGGCTGGATTTAAATCACAACATAGGCACATACCTCTTATGTTATAATGGTTTCAAGGAGAGTGATAATGACAAAATATAGCTTTAAATTTATCTGAGTACAGTTTACAGAATATAAGGAGATCAGTACTTTGCATTTGTTCCCCTACAGCTCCTGGAGGTGTACTGTATTCTGTAAAAGAGTAAGAACTAAAAAGAAAATTCAGACTCTGTTCTTGCAATTAACTTCTGTAACAGATCTTTCAACTTAGAAATTTATCAGATGCTTATAGCTTCTATCACATGGCTACAACTGTGGATAAAATTCCCTGTTGAAGAAAACATTAAATTATAATCCAAACTGACACAAAACGCTGAAGTCAAATGGACCATTCTGAATGCTAGTGTCCTATGAAGTAGCACTTGTTCAAAGAAAATCAGTGCAGTACATCTTTAAATTAACATTACTACATCTTATCTTCCTAAAATACAGAAGTTCAGTTGCCAAATCTCAAAAAGGTTAAGCACATTAAAAAAGTGATATATTGATATGTTTATGATGAAAGATGATCTAAGAAAATATTTGTGACTTTTGACTTTGGAGATCTGGTTAGAGTTCAAATGTAGATAGAAAGAACCAATTTAACTAATTGATAATAGTCAAAAAAGGATTTAAAATTCAAGGCTCTTGTATCTCAAAATAACAGAGGACATTTTGGAAAGGATCCTTACAACTGCAGCTTGTTTCACTCTCTTCAGGAGCTGCTGATGAAATTCACAGTTAATCTCTTTCAATAATCATGAAGGACAAGTTTATTTACTACAGTATGGTCTAGGAAAATATGTTCCTTAGAAATGTTTGCTATTGTTTTTCCGTTTTAATGAGCCAATAATTCAGTCAGACTATGTTGTTTAAGTCACAGGTTTATGTACATAAAAGAATAAGTAACAAATATTTAGTTTTTCCAATCTCTTTATTTGTGTCTTTGAGACTGAAAACAAAGACTATGGACACATTACATATGTTTTTTTAGCCTTCTTGGAAAACTGAGTTGCCATTGACATGTAAGTACCCAGCTTGCATTTATAATAAACTTTGAGCATCAGGCGTGAAACTGCATTCATTAGTAATTATGGATGAAAAATCATTCTCTGATTATTTGTGTTTATTATGTTCGGATTCATCAATAGTCTAAATACCTGCTCCTGAGAATTCATCTAAAACCAAAGAATAAATATTTCAGAGAGGAAAATGTCTGTAAGTATTAGTTGCTCAGATATTTCTGAGACAATTTTTATTGAACAAACAGACACAGAATTTTTTTTTTTAATTAATATTAAGAATTTGTCAGTCAGAATCAGCTTGTAGGCAACCTGTTGCGGTATTTTCCCTTAACCATCAAAAACCATTATGGAGAGAGTGTAGACATCTCTATCCACCAAAGTGCCCTAATATTTGGATGAGGGGTAATAAAGCTGAACTCATCTTCAAGAGTATCTGCTAAGATTTTTTTGAGTACTATACTATTTCTGCAGCATTAAAACTGTAGTCTTAAAGTCCTTTAGTTCCCTCTGTCTTTATATTTTTCTTTGTCATTAAATTGAGGGTTTGGGGAAAAAAGAAAATAGTCTTTGTTCATCCAGGATTATTTAACTGTAACATCAAGAATTTTATGTAATTTTTTTTCTACTTTTTTTTTTTTGTCTTTTCATCTTTAAAACAAAACATCATTTCTATTTCTAAATTTTAGTTATGGATTTTATAGTTTTCCAGTTTAATATTTCCTTGACAATTTGCAGGCAATTTTTAATCCATCTTTTACAAAGTTATCTCAGAAAAATTGTTTGCCTTATTGAGAAGAAAAAAAAAATTCTAGTTGAAAAGCACTGTTTGTCTACAACTGAAAATACTGAATGAGAATTACAGTTTCTCATTTTTCCCTAAGTCTTACCCTTGAAAAACAATATCACATTCTGAAACAAGATTGGTTGACTAAGTTTTTTAATTAAGCTAATTTTGAGTTTGCTGTAATATTTTATTTAGTCTTATTTTATTTTATTTTATTTTATTGTAGTAGCTTTAGGTGAACAGAGAAGAAAAATGTTTTTCTGATTGTAAATTATTTCAGCAAACTGAATGTAGACATAGATTAGCTACATATATTGTCATTAAAATGTGAATACTAATAAGTGTTTAAAAAGATTCTGGTGATAACATCAGCTATGAGATAAAAACCACAGATTAATTAAATGTCTCTGGGGCAAAAAAAAAGGAATCACTTGTATCTTCTTTATTTAAAAAAAAAAACGTATTTTGCAGAAAAAAAAATATGTGTATTTGTATATATATATGTATATGCATAATTTTCAAGGATCTTAAATTAAAAAAAAAGTTAGTTTCAAGATACTAACACTATGCAGAAAGATGTTGGTAGTTTCAGGGAACTCTGAGGGTTGACTATATGTGATCTTGTTAGAAGATATGCTATCAGTCAGAAAAAAGCCTTCAAACCAATGCTGAATGGAGCTACCAGTGCACTTTTCTGGTTGTTTCAAAAAAAAAAAGCAAAGATTGCATGTCAAGATTTCATTACATTTTCTTGAGAATGTTATATTACAAGGAGAAAAAAAGATGTGGCCAGTGATTAAGTGAACAATTCTTTTTCGTCCTTGCCCTATCAACTTTTGCCAATATTTATTAAGTCTTACTATATAAATTTGTTAGTGCTGTGACTGTTTGGGTAGAAGACTGAAATATTTGCTTATTCTTTGCTAGGCCTCAAGCATATAGCACAAGTTATCAAAAATGGGTTTATATTGCAGTTATTTCAGAAGCCACTTCACAATTGAAATTATGCAAGTATTTTCTCATGTCAGTAAAAACCCCAAGTTTAATGACAGAAAAACTAGATTAATTCTTTGTAACATTTTAGTGTAGCCTGGCATTGACTAACATCGTTATTATTACAGCTTGAAGACAACCATCTAGGAAAAAACAATTTCCCAATTATTACTAAAATATACATTGCAGTGTCTCTAGTGATTTCCCAGAGCAATTCTGCAGATTTTTTTTTAAAAGCAGTTGACATACAAGCCTTGAGTCAGCTGTTCACACAGAGGAAGGTGTACAGTATCATCTGATTTTCCCTGTGGTACGTCAACGGTTTTCTAAGTATGTCTGAAGGAAGTCACAGGTTTCTTATAGATCCCCCTAGACACCTATGTGCAGACAACAGATCGGGACCCTAAGAGCCTTTATGCTTTTGAAAACCGCTAGAGGGAGATTCTGAACTTCTGATATGGACTAATTACTTTATTTAAGAGGTATAATGAGTAGCTATGCTTGTTCATCTTCAGATAGGATGTATATTTCTTCTTGCAGTGGCTCCTACTGTATTGTGGCAATGGTACAACTCAGATTATCAGACAGAATTCTAGATAAACACTGGTCAGGAGAAAAAGAAAAAATGTGTTCTCATGTACAAAAGTTTAACTTATAGTTCAGGTTTTTGGGGGAAAATTGAATTAATAGATTCAAGCTCATCTTAAGAGAATTATTACTATGAAATTCATTAGAATGTCACAATTTTGGATTGAGTATACATTTTTTTTTTAATATTCACTGTACAGAACTGGAAGGAAGAGTTCATGAATTCTGGGCAAGTTACATCACTTGCCTCATTTTATCCTCCTGGAGAATCTCTATAAAATTCCTTCTACCTAAAGAGTGACTAATAGGAAGTATTTTTTTTTTTTTATATAGGAATTTGTCTTTGTTCCTCTGAGGTTTTTTTTTTTTTCCTGCAGTTTAACCTGTGCTTAGCGGAAGAAAAAAAATTGCTTTTAGCTTAGCTTCCTTTAATAGTTTTTTAAAAAAATAATGTAACTCTTTCCTAGTTGATACTGTCTCTCTAGGTAGGAATTCAAAAGAACTGTTAGTATCTCACCAACATACCAACATATGTTGTTCCCATAACATAGGGTAATATATCAGTTATTGGCAGCATTGCATGTTAGGCTGACATGTATATTAGCAGTGTCCATTCCTCAGGCTGATGATCACATAATTATGAAAGATGTGGCAACCTGAGTGTTGCACTAGTTTCCTTGACACTTCCTGTCATGAACAATCTTTGGGCAACTGTCACAGTCAGACATCCTGTAATGTCAATGCAATAGAGAAAAGCTAATCTGTAGACAGTCTATGATTGCATCTGTTTACACTTTTAAAAATCAAAATCAGACATCCTATATACATTGTCGTTTCTCATTACTTAAACTATTCTACAGGTAATGGAACCTTAAGACTGAAAACACTGTCTCAGGTGGATGGGCAAATAGCAGCCAGGAGTACAATGAGATCCTTTGTCGTGTTTTTAAATCCTCACACAATTTAGGATTCAACTATCACAATCATAATTGTTCGGATTTGTATCCCTAATATTGTAGCTGCACAAATGTGTACAAAACAATTTAAGATTCTTTGGGTAGAGTGAGGAACATAGCCTACAGTTTACAGCAATTGCTAACAGTCTCTTCCAACTTGATTTATGAGGAAGTTGTTTACAAAGAACAGCCATGGGGGCAAGGCTTCTGACAAAAAGGAGTAGGATGCCCTATTCCTACATTTTTAATAGAAACCTTCAAAGGTTTGTCAAAGAGAAAAGGTTTCTCATTCCTACATTTTTAATAGAAACCTTCAAAGGTTTCTGAGAGAGCCCTTCTATGCACTTCTAGCTGTGGCATTCATAATCTGTTGGTTATAAAATATACTTTCTTCTTGAATCTTCTCACACTGAGAATAAGGAAACTGAATTTATGTTCTGAGAGTTATGCAATTAACATGCTATTGTACAGCACAAAAAGTAATAATAATTAAAAAAAACCCCTCTCTACATTTGTTTTATGAGAAAAACTTCATTTTATTACATTTTATGCAAGATATTCTGTACGTCTACTTTCAGCAAGCTTCCAGAATATCTACTGCCTTGCAAGACATACTTTCACTTTCTAAGTAAGTTCAGCAATTAAATAAACACTAATGTGATTATATAAAGGAAAAGGAGCTCTGTACACTCTTGAGACAGATACAAGGAACTAGACAGACAGACAGGAGACTTCAATACATCTGGAGATCTGAATTATTTGTATTTGTTTCATTTTTTAATTACTTAATAGAAAGAAGCACTTTTAAGGTAGAACTAATTAATTGCGCCTTTCTTTTTTTCCTCAGTATTTTGATACTATGAATCATTCCTCCAAAATGCCTGATTCTCTTCCTTAATTTTAAATTGGTGATTACATCAGATCAGATTATTATAGCAGACATAAATACCTGCGTTACGGACAGAAGTAAACCAGCGCCCCTGGTAAACCAATCCAGAGTAGATGGAGTTCAGTAGAGGACTTCAAACTTGCTCAGTGCAGATCTTCAGACTTCACAGTCATATTTCATTAGCATGAATATAAGTCCTATACTAAATCTTTGATTATGGCTAATCAGACCAATGATTCTGAGTGTACCAGTAGAAACAAGCTGAATGACAATTATTACTGATGATACATTATATGTTAATTTAGAAACAAATCAAGCAATTTAATTTTCATTAGAGGGCAACAGTATACTATTACAGTTGGTGAAAACTAAGCTGATTTTTAGCTAAATGCTAATGGAAATTCAACCCAGCTATTTCCACTCTGTGAATTCCTGTAATCTTGACAGGCAATCTCTTTTAAATGTAGTTATCCTCCACATAGACTTCTATTGTTGTACTTTACATATGGTTTACACAATTCTGTCAGTGTTATTTTGTCTACATATTTATGTTGCCACAGTTATTCTATTACTCTGGAAAACAGAAATACTTAGGTATACCTTCAGTTAGTATTTCTACCTGGTTATATCTACCATCTTGTGCTTTAGTCCACAACTTGTCGCCTTTCTAGTCTAAAAGTTGTTTTCTATACATATAAATATATAAACCAAGAAGAAGGTATCTTGGTGCTACCTTTTTAGAAGTGCTTGACAGATGGGAGGGCCACAAAGATGATAAGAGGGATGGAGCACCTCTCCTATGAGGACAGGCTGAGAGAGTTGGGGCTGTTCAGCCTGGAGAAGAGGAGGCTCCGAGGAGACCTGATAGCGGTCTTCCAGTACCACAAGGGGGCCTACAAGAAAGATGGGGAGAGGCTGTTCAGTAGGGCCTGTTGTGACAGGACAAGGGTAACAATTTTAAAATAGAGGGAGATAGATTTAGATTAGATATTAGAAAAAAAATTTTTACACTGAGGGTAGTAGAACACTGGAGCAGGTTGCCGAGAGAGGTGGTGGATGCCCCATCCCTGGAAACATTCAAGGCCAGGCTGGATGAGGCTCTGAGCAACCTGATCTAGTGGGGGATGTCCCTGCTCCTTGCAGGGGGTGTTGGACTAGATGACCTTTGAAGGTCCCTTCCAACCCTAACCTTTCTATGATTCTATGATTTAAAACAATTATGATATAGGAAAAAGTTCTCTCCACTATTACGCCAAGTACTTCACTAATATATGTATATTTTTAAGTATATATTTTTCACATAAACAGAAAGGAGGACAGATTTCCATTTAACATGGAAGTTAGGGAGTTTGTGCTTAACTCATCCCACTTTCATCCTCAGATATGTTATTTTCTGAAAAAAAAATACTTTAATGATATATAATACTAATGCTCCATGGATAACTTTATTCCTTGGGTACACTCTCTTTAACACAGTGCTTAAGGTGTGGGGCTTCAAACCTTAAAAATAATATTGAAGGGCACTACCAAGTGTGCTTATGCTTTTGAGAAAGCTAACTAATCTTGTAGCAGCATTTATTTATTTATTTATTCAGTGGCCTGATTAAATAGATATGGGAAAAGCCATGCCTGGGATAATGAAACAATTTTGGCTGATTGTCAAACTGTCAAATGGAATTCCAGGTAAACGTCCACATTGCTCACTAGCTGTCAGACTATTTTAAGATTAACTAGAAACTACGTAACCCTTTTTAATTTCACTTATATCTCTGATGAGAAATTCACAAAATTTGCAAGTCAGTTGTTTATCCTGCTGAAACCGGAAGATAGGGAACAGATAAATAAAGTAGAGTAGGTGAATCCAGAAGCATCACTGTTAGGAATTCTCAGAAAATAACAGTGGTCTATTTTTCCCTTTTCTTTTCTTCTTTCTCTAGAGAGATGTGCTGCTTACTAGGGGCTCACATCAGGGATGTTACCAAGAGACGACCAAGCCTCATACAGCCCACTGACTATTACCTGCTGCTGTTGTATCAAGTGGGCACCACTGATAGAACCAGAAGCAGTCTGAGGAATATCAAGGATTACAGAGCCCTAGGAGTGGCAGTAAGGGACACCGGAGTGCAGGTAGTTTTTTTCATCAATTCTCACAGTCAACGGGAAGGAGTCTGAAAGGGCCAGTCAAATCTGGCAAATCAACAAATGGTTACAGGACTGGTGTCACAGCCAAGGGTTCAGCTACTTAGATCATGGGACTCGCTTTGAGAAAATGGGTCTACCAGGAGCTAATGGGGTCCATCTGCCAGAGAAGTGGAAGAGCGTCTTCAGTCATAGGCTTGCCAAGCTGGTGAAGAAGGCTTTAAGCTGAAGTTCCTGGGGAAAGGGAACCTCAATTCAACCCACTCCTACCAGTTAGATGCCGGTGCCAGTAATAGATGCCCAGAGCCTGGATAAGGATTACAGGTCAGCAGGAGAGCACCTGAAGAGCAGCATAAAGGAAGTCCAGCCACTTCAGCCAGTAAGTCAGCTTCATTGGCGGTCCAACTTAAATGCCTCTATGCAAATGGAGGTAGCATGGGGAATAAACAAGAGTTAGAGATACGTGCACGTCTGCACTGCTATTGACATCATGGAGACATGGTGGGATGGCTTCTGTGACTGCAGTGTTGGAATGGAAGGACATAGGCTCTTTAGGAAGATCAGGCAGGGGAGATGAGGAGGCAGTGTCACTCTCTATGTCGATGACCAGCTGGAGTGCATGGAGCTCCACCTGTGGTGGAGGAGGAGCCAATGGAGAGCTTATGGGTCAGGATCAAAGGGAAGACAAGGAAAGGTGACGTTATAGTGGAGGTCTGCTATAGGCCACTTCATCAGGAAGAGTGAGCAGATAAGGCGTGCCCTGGTTTTGCCTAGGATGGATTTCATTTTGCTCTCAGTAGTTGATGTGCTTTGGATTTTGTATGTGAAGAATGTTGATAAATACACTGATGTTGTTAGTTGTTACTAAAAAGACCAAGGTCACTGTCTGTCCCAGATTTCACTAACGTGGTGGGAGGGAGATAGCCAGAATAGCTGACTCAAACTGGCCAGAGTATTCCATGCCATAAACATCACACTCAGTACTTAAGTGGGGGAGGGGGTAGGAGCAGGTGAGTTGTCTCTCTTTTTTTTCCTCTCACTATTCGGAATCGTTCAGGGATCATTTACAGGGTAATTTTAACGTTCCATGATTGTTGCTCTGGAAAGGCTGTATCGATCACCAGGTTGTCGGGTGGTGAGAAATTGTGCATCTTTCATTGGTTTTGTTTTTTTTTAATTATTATTATTACTATTATTTTTAATTATTTTTTTCTATTAGTATTATTATCATTATTATATATATACGTGTGTGTGTGTGTGTGTGTATGTATATATAAAATTATCTTTTCCTTTGCTATCCTAGTAAACTGCCTTTATCTCCACCCACAAGTTTTCATTTCTTCCTGATTCTCTCCCCTGTCTCCTGGGGAAGGGGAGGGTGATTGAGCAGCTGTGTGGTATTTGATTATTGACTGTAGCTAAACCACGACAAGGCCCTTTATAGACAGATAGGAACAGTGTCGCATTCACAAGCCCTGTGCTCATGGGAGACTTCAACCACCCCAATATCTGTTGGAGGGACAACATAGCAGGGCATAAGCAATCTGGGAGGTTCCTGGAATGTGTGGATGATAACTTCCTTCTCCAAGTGATAGAGAAGTCAACAGGGAGAGGTGCTATGCTGGACCTTGTTCTCACCAACAAGGAGGTGCTGGTGGGGAATGTGAAGCTCAGGGGCAGCCCTGGCTGCACTGACTGTGAAATGATGGAAGTCATCCTTAGGGTAGCGAGGAGGGCACACAGCAAGCTCACTCTGGACCTCAGGAGAGCAGACTTTGGCCTCTTCAGGGATCTGCTTGGTAGAGTACCATGGGGCAAATACCTAAAGGGAAGAAGGGCCCAGTAAAGCTGGTTAATATTCAAGGATCACCTCCTCCAAGCTCAGGAACGACACATCTCAACACAGAAGAAGTCAGACAAAAATGCCAAGAGGCCTGCATGGATGAACAAGGAGATCCTGGACAAGGCCTGGTTGGATGGGGCTCTGAGCAACCTGATCTAGTTGAAGATGTCCCTTGTCCTTGCAGGGGGCTGGGGGGGTGGGGGGATTAGGTGACCTTTAAAGGTCCCTTCCAACCCAAACTATTCTATGATTCTATGAAGCCATGGTGAATTGTAATACCTTATATCTATACTTTGAGTTTAACAAAGAGTTTCTTTCTGTGCTTTTATTCTTATTATCTTTTCTGGTAATATTTACTGTAGTAGTTTAAAGACTACAAAGACATTAATTGTCTTAGTTTTTGTTTTAAAAAATCTGAAAGAAATCCTATCTATATTATAAGTATGCTTGATTCCAAGAGTAGTCTGCATAAAAGATGTCTTCCAGAACAAATTATTATTTCACTCTTCAAATATTATCTTCCTGGTGATTAAAAAACAAAACAAAACAAAACAAAACATCTATTTATCGAACTTGATTTAGTTATGTAAAAGTTGCTTCTGCTGCCATTGGAGGCATCCTAGTATATCTAGTGCATTCCTTAGGGGGTTGGCAGATAGGAGAAAAGACCCGTATGAGGACTACATCTTTCTGAATTGGCAGAGTTGGGCCAGGTGTCTTAACCAAAGCTTCTCAAAAGGCTCCAAGTGCCTATACTTAAGCAACAGAAAAGAAGCCACTGTCTCTTCAACTACTAGCCTCATCTGATAAAATTAAACAGTTCAGGTTTAGGACTCAGAAAATCTGTCACTGAATCCTTATTCAGTCCCATATCTCTGACACAGTCAAACAAAAACAAATGAGAACAGGATCTTCTGGATATTCCTTTGCACAGCAGAGCAAAGTTCGTAGGACATAGAAGAAAAATATTAGAAAATTATTAGAGAATGATGTCACCTACAATACCAGATGTAGCAAACTAAAATAAACGTTCAAGGCCAGGTTGGATGAGGCTCTGAGCAACCTGATCTAGTCAGGGATGTCCCTGCTCCTTGCAGGGGGGTTGGACTAGATGATCTTTGAAGGTCCCTTCCAACTCTAACCATTCTATGATTCTATTAATCACATTTAATTGGGAAAGTGGGCAGACAGGGTTCATTTCAGAGCTATATCTGTTATGTTGAGTCAAAATGAAATTAAGACTTGGGGGAAAATTACATAGGGTTCATTCATAACTTCTCACTTAAAGCTGTAACTTACCTCCCTTAAGTAAGCATGTAATAAGATAGGTAGACATGTATTAGTTAAGCCAATATTTTGTGACTCTGATAGCAAATTACTGGGAAGTTAAAAAAATTAGAAACAGCAAATACTGCTAAAATATCTATTCACTCTAGTTTTAAAATTTGCTTTAGCAACTATGTAATTTGTATTTGTTCTCTGCTAATATTCCAGTGAATAATTTACTAGCACCAAGCTCCAGCTGCATTAAGTATCACAAGATGTTAGCAAAATTATTCAAATTGGAAATAAGAAATGTTAGTATTGAAAATATGCAAGATTAAAAAATCATAATGACAGAGCTAGAGCATGAGAAAGTTGTGACGGATGATTCCAGTAACAGCTTATGTTTCAAGTAAGTGCATCCAACAAACCCATCATGAGCTATTTGCAGAAATTTTTCATCAATAAATTTAGAATAAATTAAAGCAGAATATGTTCATAGATAACTCACTACTCAATATTCTAAGAAAGTTCCAAAGACTTGTTAGAAATGGGAAATGTAAATTGCCCTGAATACTGCAATAACTGGTAAAGGCATAATGTTAACCTTTTCTGTATTCATCCATTTGAGTTTTCCAGTATAAAACTTTCTTTCAGTATTTATTCTTCCTCCTAAAACAAATAATAATTGAATAAGTACTTTCAGTATATTTGCATAACTACTGAGATGAAGTATTTATTCTTCTCAGGAAGGCAGTATCTATTTAATGTACTTATAATCCAACCACACAATTATCTTGAACTAAATGTAAATAAGGATTAAAAAGCCCTCCTACAATCATGTTTAAACTGGTTAAAATATTACTATATTGTTTGGTTCTATTTTCTACTTTCCTTGATATTTTTAAGTTTTAATGCCTGAATGTCTTGATTAAGACTTCTGGTTTGCTTAATTATATTAATATTTATTTGAATATATTCTGAAGTCTTTGGAATAAGATCCATTTGTGCCAAGATTTTTTGTTCTGTCTTATGTAATTAAGATACAAATTCCAAGCTGAAGCTTCTAGAAGAATCTTAAAGTGAGAAAGTCTCGGATTTTTTTCAAAGATGTGTAGATTGTGGATTTTAATTAAAATCGTTAGACCTACAGTGGGACCAAGTGACTTCTACACTAGTGTGGTTTACTGTCTGTGTGGGGTTGACCTTGGCTGGCCTCCAGGTGCCCACCAAGCAGCACTCACTCCCTCACCATCAACAGCACAGGGAGAGAAATTACTATGAAAAGCACATGGGTTAAGATAAGGACAGGGAGATTGCTTACCAATTACCATCACAGGAAAAACAGGTTCAACTTGGGCAAATTAATTTAATTTATTGACAATTAAACACAGTATAATAATGAGAAATAAGAGCAAATCTAAAAACACCTTCTCCTGACCCCCACTGCTCCAGCATGAGCTCCTCTCCATGAGCCACAGTTCCTGCTAGAAGCCTTCTCTAGCATGGGCTCTCTGTAGGCTGCAACTGCCTTCAGGACATATCCCTCCGGTGTTGGGTCCTTATGGGCTGCAGGTGGATATCTACTACACCATGGTCCTCCACGGGCTGCAGGGGGACAACCTACTTCACCAGTCTTCTATACAGGCTGCAGAGGATTCTCTGCTCTAGCACCTGGAGCACCTCCTCCCCCTCCTTCTTCACTGACCTTGGTGTCTGCAGGGCTGTGTCTCTGACACTTATTCATTCTTCTCTCCCAGCTGTTGTGCAGGAGTTTTTTACCCCTTCTTAAATGTGTTAATACAGAGGTACTACCACCATCACTGACTGGCTCAGCCTTGGCCAGCAGTGAGTCTCTTGGAACCATTTGTAACTGTATCTATCCAACAGGGGAACAGTTTCTGGTGTCTTCTCGCACAAGCCACCCCTACTGACACACCTGCAACCAAAACCTTCCCATGCAAACATAATACACTATCTTTGGTAATGATTCTCAGTTTATGTTCACACACAAAATACAAGATCCAAAGTTTAAAATATTTTAAACCTCAGAATGAAATTTCGGATTCAGTCATGCTGAAATTTGATGTTCTCTCCAGATCTCCTGATTTCCTTCGCTTCTCACTATTTATCATATAGAAAGTAAAAAAAAAAAAAAAAAAAAAAAAAGTGTCTTAGTTGGGCCCTCTGGGCTCAGTCACTCAGTCATTGATCATTTATCATAGCCATTTTGCTATGATAAATTCAAAAGTGGATCTTATTAGAAAGGAAGAAAAAAACCAAACAACTGAAAACACCGACAGAGAATTTGTTGACAGCATCAATTATAACTGACATATTTTACATATAGATTATAAATTCCATTGAAAAAGGAAAGAAGTCATAAAGCAAAAACTAAATCTCATTCTCTTTTGAGATGTCTCAGGAAAGTAGTTGTACAGAAACATTTTTTGTTTCAGTGCAGAATCAGATTTCAGATTTCAGCTGAAAAATGCATTGCTGTTTTTGCTGTAGAAATAACCTTCTACAGATGAGTAATCCTTAAATATATGTCAGACTTGGGACTTAAAGCCTAATGTGACTGATCAGTTTAAAATTTGAAGGTAAAACAGAGGAGGTAATATCTAGTTGCAAATACAGCCTTACTACATCATAAAGGCTATAACAGACGGTTATATTAATCTTAGAGATGGATGAACCTTGGAAAATCTGCCTGCAAAGCGAATTCACCAGCCTATCTAATATACTCTCAGAGACTGCTAGCTCAGCAGGGTGATTCTAATGTATTTATTTCAGTGAGAGATCATGAAAAAGAGTGGTTATCTCCAACTAGCTCATGGCATCATGTTTTGTTTACGAAACCCAATCTCTAGTTCTTACATTTTTTTCTAATACAACTTAGATGAAGTCTGTTATTCTTTTATTTATTTATTTATTATCTAGTCTCTTAACTTCTCAGGTGCTTGTCATTTATTTCTATTTTTCTCTCTATTGGTTATTGCATAACCAATTTAAACCTTTATGTTTTTCATCCACTTTCACCTACAAGCTCTTTTATTCATGACAATCTCTTCTTAACCTTGTCTGTTAAACCTCAAGCCACTTCATTTTTCAATAATTTCTTAAGAAGATTCTGAGCTTAAATCTCTTTACTTGAGAAGCATCAAGTTCAACAGATCTAAAGGAATTATTCTAAAATTCTAAATACACAAATAAAGGAATCCTGATATTAATTATCTAAAGTTTGTGGTTTTTCTTCATTACACTTTATTTTTTTTTTATCTGGGTTTTACCTATCTAGCTTAGCTTTGGGGGGAAAAAAACCCTATCATTTTCTAAGACTGTAAGTGTCCCAGGAGAATTCCCCATGGAGATTTTGTGACTTTGTGAAAGCAGGAAAGGTAACACTATAAAGAAAGTAAATAGCCTTGCATAATAATGGTAGATAGCATTGAATCTCCCATTGATATTTCTGTTACCTAAAAAAAAAAAGGAACACCACTAGTAAGGATAACATATTACTTGTTTGTAAGAGAGTTTTTGTCTTCAGTGAGCTTACCCAGAATTTCTTAATTATTACCTGCTGTTGATTTTTCAGAATAGGTACAACAATAAGCATGCCTATAAACTTGTTAGCTAATAAAGTAGTATTCTATCCCACTTTATGTCATCTTCTTTCCAAGTTCTTTGAAGGAACTTTCACCTTTTGGAGAGAAAAAAGCAGTGTAGTTGTTGAATTTCTGCCATACTGGGAAGCCACAGGTCACAGTAGATAGATGGCCGTTTAAAACAATTTTCACTCCCATATGGAGAAAAAAGAAAAGTGCAATCATGTCTATTCCACTTAGATTTGCAGAGAAAACTGGACATGAAAGCAGTGTGGAAGCTGTCAAGTAACTCCATCCATTATTTTTTTCTTGGTGAAAGTGTCACTATTTAAATAACACAGAATTAACAAAATTAATATGCATTTTAATGTAAGAACAGATTTATTTGTTTTTTTCCTTATGTTATTTTTGGGGGGGGTCAGAAAAATCAGAATACATTTCAAAGGAAATTTACTATCTACTTTCGTTTTCATTAAGATAACATCTGTCATGAGTGATATCAGAAATATTATTAAGTTCGGTGTCAATGCTCTTTTTTGGTTTTGGTTAATTTCAAATATTTCTCATTCTTCACCTTCATCTAAATTATCTTTCCTATATTATGGTACTATTAGTTTTTACTTTATTTTATTTTCTCCTTTTCAGTCTTCCCATTTTCTTTCTACTTTAATTTTTAGCAGGTGCCTTCACTGTATTACCATAGTCCTGGCACAGATAATATTCAGAAAGAATAAATACAAATGCTAGTGTTGTTTATTTTCACTGTTCTTCTTTCACTGCAGATTTGTTCCAGCTCTCATGCTTTTTTTTTTTTTGCCTCTGACTTACTGCTATGCTCTGTAGTGTCAATATCCTTAGATTAGTTTGAGCTAGTATTTGCTCTGTAATTCTCTGAAGCTCTATTCTTCTAAACAAGAACAAAAAAAGGAATTTGTACAAATGAATTATGAAACCTTCTTATATAGATCTTGTCATAAATTCAGACTTTGTTAGCAAGAAATACTTGAGAAAGAATTTTGCTTCCTCGCTATCAAAAATATGTGCCCTTTGCTTGCGTTGGCTCTTACAGGGCATAAGACTTCTTTGATTCACTTTGTCAAAGATGAATGGAAATATGTTCACTTACCCTTTTTTTTTTTTTTTTTTTT
>JAAGAY010137595.1:0-51988 GCA_011801015.1 Ardeotis arabs
TGCCCAGAGAGGTGGTGGATGCCCCATCCCTGGAAACATTCAAGGCCAGGTTGGATGAGGCTCTGAGCAACCTGATCTAGTCAGGGATGTCCCTGCTCCTTGCAGGGGGGGTGGACTAGATGACCTTTGAAGGTCCCTTCCAACTCTAACCGTTCTATGATTCTATGATTCTATGAAATTTACAGCTTTGGAGGTAAGAGAAGATAGTTGAGTGCTTGTTCCATCTTGATTTACAGTTAATTTATTTTTATCTACCAGTCAACACACAAAGACGTTCTGTTACATGTTTGAGATTTGGAAGAGCTTTCAGAGAGGAAATAATGTTTCCTGATCCCTTTTAAATAGTTAACTCTTTTCCCAAGGCCTGTCATCAATTACAGTGAAAGGTGACTTACAAGAAATTTTTGTCTACATAAAGAAAATATTCCAGAGACTAAATTTATTCACAAAACCAGTTTGGCTCAGAGAATCCGCAGGCTTAAGTTCTTCATTAGTAGCAAGTTCTTTGACCTTTGTAAGGAGCTAATCAATCACCACTACAAGTCATTACCACTTACCATACTGTATGCTCACCTCTAAAAATTTAAAACACCAACATCATCTGTGTGCTGTTTGGCACTGAACAGCTGTGTTTCTATTGATTATATTTACACTGGGCTTTCCATGTTTCTCTTTTAAAGCCTATGTAGTTAATGGCAGAATGTGTCTTGTTGATGGATGCATTGACAGCTCGGCGGGAGAGTATTTGTGAAAAATCTGGTTGAGAGGTCTTCTGCAGCTCCCTAACCTCCACGTGCACGTAGAACAGTCACCCTGTGCTCCTGCTGAGATCGGCCCGTCGCCCAGAGTTAGGCATGCTGTTACACCAGCAACAGAAATGGCAGTGACATTTCCATACCCTTCCTCGGGTCTCTCCAGTGACTTGGATCCTGCCATGAGAGCAAAATTTGCATGGACTTGAGTGGCAGGACCAGACTGCGCTCACAAAGTGCTGTAAGGACAGCAAGGAATCACACAGCATAGTGTGGGGCTGCAGTCCTAGTGGGTCACTCCTGGCCTTTCAGATAATTTCTTTGACCATTTGGCTTGATTTAATTCCCACAGGATCCTGTTCACAATGCTGCTAGTTATTTTACTGCAGAAATTGAGTGCTGGGTTACATTTTAGCCAAGGGGAAATCATAACCCAGACTAAGGAATTGCAAAGAGCAGTGAGATTGTGAAAGATCATTCATCTCTCACCTCCTTATCTCTGGCCTCTCTGTATGCTGTTGCCAAAAAGGGGCAGAGGCACTGCCTTTTTCCTTCCCATCTCTTCCTACCCTCTGCAGGTACACCTTGCACCTCCTGAGCGTCAGGAGGCCATTACGCAGATCCTTGTGTCCCCCCACCACCCCAGTGTGCATTTGTGAAATTACAGGACAAAATCTGGCCCAGAAAGTCCTCACCAGCACAATTCTGTCCCCGCTGGCCCTGCCTACATGAGTACAAACATCTTGTGCCTAAAGGACAGTTACAGGAGCTACTCAGGTGCTAGGTACAGTTGTTGTATGCAGATGTTTTGCAAGAAACCACTGGTTTGTACTGGTATCCATTGAGAATAAGCTACAGTATCAGTAAAGGATGTGAGGGAGTTGTGTGGTATTAATGATTCAGCAGCAAAAGCTGCCCCCTGGAGGAACAAGTCATCAGGCAAATTAGATGCAACAGGGTCCAAAGAGACCTCCACACATTCAGCAGTCAGCATCATTATGGTAGTCGCTTTACTAAGTTAACCAAAGAGATTCAAAAACTGAAATACAGAGACTTTATACAGAACGAATTGGGTGTACCAATAAACAAAAGTAACATTCTTCAAGAAATCGATTTTAGCTGTGTTTTACAAACATCTATAAATACTGAAAAAGATGTGAAAATAAAAAAAGAAGCAATACCAACAACTTTAACTTGTCCCAATATGTATAATTTAAGATGATTTTTTAAATACTTTTGCAATAGGGATTTAATCCAGAAGTCCTTATATAATTAAAAAAGGAAAATAAAAAGTAGTCAGCATATACTGATAGAAAACCAGGAAAGAATTCACAACTAGGGCAGAAAAATGACACATCCAGTTAGAACTGTATTACAATTTGGCAAGAATACTCTTAATGAGTACCATATATGTGTGAGCAGAAGACAGCATCACTATTACAGGCATGAAATGATCATCAAGTGTCATTATCCGTTGTCCAAAATGAAAAAGAACATCAGTAAAAGGTGAAATGAAAACTAGAAAAGGAAGAAAAAAAAACCCCAAACCTATGGAAGCTTTAAAAGCCACCTCTTCATAATAGTCTTCTAAGGCAAATGTTGCATGCACTACCTCTCCAAGAAACTAGACAAAGCTCTTCCATTCCCCGTGCATTTCCTTTCATTTGGTTTCATGAAGAAAGATTTGAGAGAGCAGAGCGCTGGGAAGAAATACTACAAACCTCTAAATTAGTGAAAGAACTTCCAGCATCGCTATTATATTCTGGGTAGGAGGAACTGGAAGAAATTATGTTTTTCAGCCTCTGAAGTGCAATGATCAATAGCAAAAGGAGAAAAGCTAAGAGACTAAGAAATATAGAAACATAGACATAGACGTTGGATAAACGGCCAGGCGATGAATCCACTGAAGTTGAAAGGGATGTGGGGTACAGCTCCAGAAAAGTCCCATTTTCCATGTTTCCTACAAATCCAGATGAAGGGTCGGGTTCTGACATTTTTGGGTCTATGTTTTAAAAATCACAACAGATCTTGGATTCAAAGGCAGTTTTAGCAGCATAACAAAGAGTTTACTTCAGGCAACCATTTTTCCGTCACAACGAAGAGATGGCAAGTCAGCCAGTGATCAAACTTATCCTTTACTGCTCAAGCCCAGGACAAAGTAAGATTGTATCCTTCGGAACTGCAAGGAAAAAAACAGTAAGATTAATTTACTAGGTGATAATGTGATTTAATGTGTGCCTGATACAATCTAGTTTTTAAGAGTTACAAGTTATTATTCCTTAGCACTAAGCTGCAATTCTTAAAGCATTAGCTAACAACTATCTTTATATCTGTATTTTCCAAAATGCAGGTGTGTTGGTTTTGTTTAGTGGGGGGAAGCTGCTAGAAGTTTCTCCTTTGTCCAGTGGACTTGGCCGGGTCTAGGGTGGACCCGCTGCTGGCGAGGGCCAAGTCAATTGGTAGCAGAATGTTCCCTGATAACGCCTCTGCGATAATGTATTTAAGAAGGAGAAAATAAAAAAGAAGAAAAGAAGTGAAGAAGCAGAAGCAGAGGCACAGAGGGCGAGACGCGAGCCTTGTGGGCCTTGTGGCCCTCACCCTCTGGCCTCCCACCGGGCGGCCGACTGGGCCTGACAACATGTGATGAACTGACCACAACCCCCATTCCCTATTCCCCCCTGTGCTGCTCGGAGTAGGGGAAGGAGGGAGAGATAATTTGAAATGAAGTTAATCCTGGGAAGAGGGAGGGGTGCGGGGAAGGTTTTTTAATTCTCGTCCTCATTATCCTGCTTTGGTTTTATTAATAATAAATAGTTTTCCCCAAGTCAAATCTGTTTTGCCCATAATGGTAACTTTAAGGATCTCTCCCTGTCCTTATCTCAAACCTCGAGCCTTTTTGCTATGTTCTCTCTACCCCACTCCCTCAGAGGATATGGGGAGAGTAAGCGACTGCATAGCTTCGTCCTGAGTGGGGCTAAACTACAACAGCAGGGATTAGGAGAAATCCTACCCACCAATGAATTAAAATTGACCATTCCTGACCACCAGTTGTTTACATGAGGAATAGCACAATGAGAAATGTACTTTATATGGGATAGACATATTGGAATCCAAATTTGTCTTGTGGAAAAAATCTAGTCAAGGAATGAAAAATCTCTCTCAAGACTTCAGCTCCTCAACCTAGAGGAGCAAGGCTGCTCAACAGCACAATGGATGTCAAATCCACTACCATTACCCACTTACTCCATACTGTCTTGACAGAGGTACTCAGAATGAGAAAATTTGCCAGACCTCCTTTCTTACTATATATTTACTAATTGGATCAAATGGTTACAAATATCAAAATGCATCTCGCTGTAATGCTGCCACAAGGCTCTCAATGGCAGGCATGTTTCAGTGAAGCATTGCAGCTTTTGACACCTACAAGCGAAATCCCGAGGGAATAGGCAGCCTTGGCAGCTCAGCAAACATGAGGGGACTCTCTAAGGGCAGCGAATGCTAAAGGGGAAGAGAGCTCATATTTGAAAAAGCTTTGCCTGCAGCCACTTTGTGTAGGAAGCCTGGGTGCTGGCAAAGGTCAGAATAGCACAGGACAAGTAGATCAGGGTATGCTAAGCTGTTTTTCTTTAACCTGATGTAGTCAGTCCCTAGGAGCAGTCTGGAAGCGCATGAGAAGGCTTGGTGATGGGGAATTGCTTGTAAATAGCTGACGTGATGTAGCTGAATTGCATGGCGTAACCCATTGCCTTTGTTTTGATACAAACCAGATAATGCAAGGTGCAAGTGGGTAGGAAATGAAGCTCATTTCTGTACATAATTGTCCACATGCAATCTTTCCGTCCATCTGTCCATGGTCAACCTCTCACTGCAGATACTCAGGCACTACATGGAAAGGCAGTGAGCTTTTCTCCCGTTAGGAAGACAATATCCATACAGAACTATGTTCCCAGCGTGGTCCCTCTCATCCTGACCTTGCTTTCAGCCTCGTCCTGTGGTCTCAGTTCAATACAATTATCTCTAACTCACAGTTACAGCCTTTGAGAAAAACCCCATTGATTTTCATGGTGATAGAGAGAGCAAACACCGTCAGCATCAGCCAGAGACAGAATCAGGCCCTTAGAGTAATGATGCGACAGTCTGGAGTCTCTCCTTCTGTGTATCACGCAACTGCCCAAGTATCTCTCTGAGTTTCCACAAAAGTGTCCTAGCACTGTTTCCAGCAATGTTCTGCCTTAAGATTTTTCTTTTAAATGCACTACCTCTGCTAATTTAGCAAAGTATCTCTTTCTTTAAGAGACTGATACTTTTTGACACTAGGTGTGACCACAGAAGCCTCAGCTTGAACTAAAGATGCTTAAAAAGGATAAGGTACTTTTCTGCTGGTGCTGTATCTTCTCTGAGAACAGAGAAACCTTGGAGACACCTACTGAAAATCCTAAGAACTTTGTTTTGCAGTCACTGAAGTTATTTGCATAGTTGCCTACTGGACTTATGCACTGTAAGTTAAATTTAGGAGGTTATGCTATATGCCATAAAAAGCCCTAAGTGCCAGAGTAAACAAGGACTACATTAAGTGGTAGGTAAAATCTAATTTTAAGTTTTTAAACCCTATTTCATTTTCTATACCTCAGAACTACATCTCTATTACTACATAAAACAGGTCAAGGCTATTCTCTGGTCTCGGGCAAAACTTGTGTGTCACACTGCATCAAGACGGCTGAACTCCCTTTTATCCCCATGGACAGGATGGCCAAATCACAGCTGCCTTTGGGAATGAATGATGGCCAATCCTAACCTCAAATATGGCCAGACATTGCTTGGACACGTAAACCATGCCAGGAGGTGTGCTTGCTAATGCAACAGGAGCGATGATGACGGGCCTATGCCCTGGCCTGGATTAATTTCCTAGTACATACACATACGTAATGTTGTTTTATTGTTTATTTATTGTTTTATTGTGGAGCTTTTGATAGTCTTAATCAAGCATCCCGACCAAGCCTACAAGATATGCATGAGTACAAAACTTCATCTGGACATACCAGATAAAAATATTCTTACCCTCGTGGTATATAACTCATACTGATGTATAAAACATACTACAACAAAATCATTCTATAACCTTAATAGTATTTAGCTCCACAAGAAGCAGTATTTGTTGTACCTTGTGAAATAAGTCACAACAAACTGAACAAATAGAGATCCTTATGAGATTATACTCCTTTTGAACTGTCTTTAATTCAGTGATCCAAAATTAACTAATGGAACAATACGTGTTCATTTCATGTTCTGGAAGTAGTTAAGTGCATTACAGCGAATTTATCCTGTTTGAAAGATAAGCTTTGATATAGAAGATGTTTATTCTTGATTACTCGTCATAATGAAAAGCAGATCCATTATTAATTCAATTGCTCTATAATAACTTAACATAAATTCTTTAACATGGCAGAAGTTAAAAGCCTTTAAATTCTTCATAAATTTGAAATCCACTACGTTCTGCTTTTACCATTAACAGTTTTGGCCCTGGTACAAGGAAGAACTTTGGCATGGGACTTTCTTTGAAGTTAGTGGAAAATTTATGGTCTTAAATAGGACTAATCAGAACCTCACAGTTAAGCAGAGATGTGAGTGCTTTGCTAGATCAGAGCCTTTATGGGCCTTACAACGTCAAGTGGGCTATTTTTAACTGAGTATTTTGTAGTAAGATCTGAGACACTGTAAACTCTGATTCAAAATGACTATGGCCCAGATCCTAGTTGCCTCACTCACGGTGTGTAGTGCTGTGATGTGTAAATGAATCTCACTATAAAATGTAGCTTCAGCTAAAGTGGCTCTTCAGGTAATATTTTATGAAGAAAAAAAAAATCTGTTGTTTTTATCATATATTTAAAATATAAACCTAAAGTGTAAGATCCTACTCAATCTAAAAGGATTCTTACCCACCATTTGTATCCTGTTGGAGTAAACCAGCAAAATCACAGAGTGTGAACGTATCTGGTCCTGACATCCTAGTAGTATTCATAGGAAAGGTACAAAACACATAATGAAATAAAATGGATCTGATCCTGATCCCTGATGACATTCCCTGGCGTTATTCCAACATTGCAATCCTGACGGAGAGCAGCCAGGCCAGCTCAGCCAGCAACATCGGGCAGGGATGCAAACACCATGCTGGACCAAAATGCAGCTACACGGTCCTAGGGCTGCACAAATCTCTGCCACGCCACAAATCAGACCTCCCAGCCTTTAAAAGGGGGATCCACAAGTAGTTTTATTCAGTGCACCGCAGCTACCACTTCAGCTCAGGTTTCTGCTTCTGCTGGGAGAAGAAGGTAAGTGGCATGAACCATTTGTCTCTCTTACCCTAATCCTCCCAAAGGATAACCCTCAATAAAGCCAGATGTCAGCTTCACCTTCTTGTTTAGTAATTGGTTTTGTGCATTTCTGAAAACTAAATTGAACAACATCGTAACACCTAGCCCAAACCTAGTCCCCAAAAAAATGGTTGGGAATTTTGTCACTGACTTCAAAGTATAATGACAAAATTGAAAGTCGCTAACTGCAATAAACTCGTCGTCTTTCTGAGAGCCATAAATCGATCACGGAATTCAACTAAGGAGCCAAAGTTCAAATTCTGTAGTGGTCCCTACTTTTCCCTCGTCTATTGTTAAAAAGCTGAGTTGGTTTAAGGCGAAGATTGAATTTAAAGTGCTGTTCCTGAATGACCAGAGAGAGAGAGGAACTCTGACTCTGACAAGAGAAGGCTTCCCAATTAACCAGTCCTGAAAACTCCTGGGACAGAAGAACTGGGACCTGTCTGCTGGTGGACTCAGATTCTGTGGTGTAGCTGGATCGAGATCACTCTCTCAGAGGTACCTCTGCTATCCCAGGACAGGGGTGCATGGCTTGAAGAGGCTCCCTGAATCACTGAGTCCAGCCCCACCACTGTAGGAAGTCCCAGGTCGTACTCTGCCTTTCTGACACTGGCTGAATTTTCCTGCTGCTCCATTGTTACAGAGCCTTGCTGCTCTAACAGGCAGACAGCTTAGAGAGATTCACACATTTCAGTAAAACGACTCACTGTACCAAGAAGGCACAGACTCCACCTCCACACGCTGCTGGCTTTAGATGTACAAGAGAGCAAAACCTTATTCTGCTACTTTAGTCCCCATATATGAGGGCTGGCACACAAGGAAAGGCTCTGCTAGGCACATGGTGTCTTTTGTACATTCATGCTTTTCAACCAGAACCACTATTTAAGTATTTTCCCCCAGCTGTGCATTGTTCCTCCATTCATGTCCTCAGTATAAATCACTTTTCACAGGTGAGGACAACCACTGTTATTCCAAGGGTAGGGCTACCTGGCAGATCCTGTAGGCAGGTTCAGCTGGAGTTTTTAATCTTTTCTTTTGCCCCATGGTAAGTGGGAGATAGGCAAATTGTCATTCACCAACAGCAGGGCAAACTGGGTAGGTGAGAGATTAAACAAACTCACTATGTAAGAGGTAAATCCCAGTATTGTGCCTGGGTAGCCATGCCAAAGCTATCAGCTCTGTGCATCTTTGATGGCACCTGTCATAAATCCTATTTTTTTTTTCAGAAAATGGAAGTGTGGTTTGGAGCAGAGGCCTCATTAATTATCATATGCCCTGTGTGCCAAATTATATGTTACATATGCAATTCAGTCTTGAGCATCGCTGAAGCAGTAGTCATCTCCCAGTTCAGTCTAAGGCGAATGTTAAATGAGACTGCAGCACCCTCCAGGATGGCATGCAGTAAACAGAGAGTTTTTTCATAGTCCCGATGTCATAAATAGTTTACCATACAGTTATCTGTATTGTATTTCTCTGCATATCTTGATGCAACAACTCTATTTCTCCAGGGTCACTGAAATATAATTTAATGGAGCATACTCACAACCACTGAGGCTCTAAAAACTGAGGAACAGGAAACAGAGATAAGTTTGGTAGATTCATTTTCTTGGGGCTTTATCAGCCACAGATAAACACTTTGTTTTCTTGGTTCTTCCTGGCTTTTTGTGAATACAAGCTAAGAAATACCTTGCCTGTTTCAGAGGCTTCAAAGTGTTTAAGCAGAGAGACAAACTGACATCAAAGAAAATCAGGGGTTTTATGCTACATTGTTGTGGTTTTGTTTAGTGAGGGGGGGCCTAGGGTGGTAGCTTCTGTAGGAAGCTGCTAGAAGTTGCTCCCCTTTGTTCAGTGGACTCAGCCAGGCTTAGGGCGGACCTGCTGCTGGGCAAGGCCGAGCCAATTGGTAGCAGAATGTTCCATGATAACGCCTCTGCGATAACATATTTAAGAAGGGGAAAACAGAAAAAAAAAAAAGAGAGAAGAGAAGATGTGAAGAAGCTAAGCGGGGGCAGAGGGGCAGAGGGGGAGGCGCAGGCCTCCTGGGCCTTGTAGGCCTCACCCTCTGGCCTCTCGCCAGGCAGCCGACTGGGCCCACTCAGCCCGGCCCGGCTGCAAGAAGTGGAGAGGAGAAGAGATGGATGATGTGAAAAGATTCTGAGAGGCGTCTGCCAGCCTGTTGTGAAGAACTTTTCTCGTGAGAGAAACAACTGCAGGCGCCAAGGTCAGTGAAGAAGGAGGGGGAGGAGTAATGCTGCTCCTGGCCAAGATTCCCCTGCAGCCTGTGGTGACGACCATGGTGGAGCAGGTTGTCCCCCTGCAGCCCATGGAGGCCCACGGAGGAGCAGAGATCCACTTGGAGCCCATGAAGGACCCCACACCGGGGGAGGTGGATGCCTGAAGGAGGCTGTGGCCCATGGAGGGCCTGCTGGGGCAGCCGTTCTGGAGAGACTGCACCCCGTGGAAGAGATGACCCACGCCGGAGCAGTTTCATGAAGGACTGTGGCGTATGGGTGGGACCCCACACTGGAGCAGGGGAGGAATGTGAGGAGTTCTTCCCCCGACTATGAAGCAGCGGCATAAAACAACGTGTGATGAACTGACCACAACCCCCATTCCCTCTTCCCCCCTGTGCTGCTCAGGCAGGGAAGGTGGTAGAGATAATGTTAAGCTCGGGAAGAGGGAGGGGTGGGGAGGAGGTTTATCTTGTTCTCTGTCTCATTATCCTGCTGTTTTTAGTAATAAATGAATAGTTTTCCCCAAGTCGAGTCTGTTTTTGCCCATGACGGTAACTTTAAGGATTTCTTCCTTTCCTTATCTCAAACCTCGAGCCATTTTTCTTATATTATCTCCCCCTGTTCTCTCGGAGGGTGGGGGGAGTGAGAGAGAGACTGCGTAGTCTGGTCCCGATCGGGGCTGAACTACAACTAACATTTTTGTCACAAACTCCCATCAACTCTTTCGTTACAAGCAGAAGATATTCTAAAAACCCCTTACTGTAAACAACTCCTAACAGAGAACTTAATTTGCCTTTACCATAGTTACAACAGTGAGGTCCCTCATCATGTCAGACATGAATATGCTGTTAATTGTATCTGCCTGCCTTCTCCAAAAACTTAAAACCCTCTCGGCTGATTTTGGCCCAACGTATACAGAAAGGCAGAAGATGAGTGCAACAGAAGGATTAGATTTCTACCACCTTCAAAACAGAGGGCTCTGTGAAGCGGGGCAGGGAGTCGCTCGCTGACCTAGTGAGGAAGCTCACTCATGTCAGACATCCACGGATCCTTGCAGAAGTAGCCTCTGGCCACCAGACTTTGTTATCTTGCACACAGTGTCCTCCTGCAGATCCAGTTCCCATTCTTGCATGAATGTGTGTCCCAGGGGACACAGAGATGAGGGCTGAAGAAGCACACCCACACTAACGGAACAATGCGTCCACCATGGATGACTTGGGACCATCCCCCTGATGGGGAAGATCTGGTGGCTAGTAGGTCCTAGATGGCCCTGAAACTACTGTCCATTAAACTGGCTAGGAAATGGGTAGGAAAGGGAGATGAGTTGCAAGATGGTACTCTGGGTCTGTGCAAAAATTGCTTGCTCCATATGAGGCAGATAGCTCTTTGTTTTGAGTAGGAAAGGGGAGGCAGAGGACATTCATTAAAGATGACACCAATTATCCCTATTAAAGAACTCACAAGTGTGTTCTCTGCTCTCTTTTGCCCTTTTGGAAAGTTAAAGCCAGGAATGAGCCGATAATGATATCATCCCCTTATGACCTGAAACCAGAAGCACCTTTCCTTCGTTCAGCATCAGAGCAGGAAGAACAGGAGGAGGATTGTGCAGGTTCCCAGGCGATACGGTGATGCCAGTTCCAGGACGAAAGGTCCTCATCCCTAAAGGCATGTCGTCCTCCAAGTTCTGTTATCATAGTGATTACTTTCAAAAGCCAGCAGCAATTTTTCACTAGATCTATTAAAAAGATTAAGGTTTCTCCTGACCTTCGCTAATCCAATAGATGTACGAAGGCCAGTGAGCTTCTGGTTTAATTCTTTCATCTTCCCCCTCACTGCCTTCATTTTCTACATTTATTTCATTTAGCATATAGGACTATATCACCACATATCATCCTTCCAGCTAACATGCAACACAAAGCATTTAGTGCCAATAAAAATATGTTTGCAGGCTCATATTAAAGGGCTGAATGAACTTCACATACAGGGAACCCTTCAGCCTTGAAAGGCAATTTGCTCTAGACTGGAAAAATGCAGCAATTTAACATCATGCAACTAAATTAGACAGTAGCTCTAGACAGAAAAGAAGTGAGCAACATTTTATTCCATTGAAAATGTAGGTAGGAAAGGCAAAGAATGACTGCTCACTTGGAGTTTAGCCAGAATAAGATCTTAATGCTTCTTATTCTTGCATAAATGCCTTTGGCAATTGAAAGACCACAAGTAAGTAGGATGCTTCTTTCTCCTGTTACAGATGGACCCTCCAGGAGCAGAGAATCCCTTTACCACTCTGCTTGGGAAACAGGATCAGTCACCAACTGACATAATAAAAAAGTGCACACAAGGAAAAGGAAAAACTATTTCCTGCCACAAGCAAAGCCTTCCTTTTAATTTATGATCTAATTTCATTTTTTATTATGATTTAATATGATTTAAATGTATGACTTTTAAAATCTAAGAAGACAAGTGCCCAGATGGCGTGGCTGCAGATTAAAATTGAGTTACATTTTGTTTTGAGTTTTGTGTGGGGCTGGGAAAAGGAAACTCAGAGCCATAAGGATACTTAGATTCATTCAGATAGGATCAAATGCTTGTATTATTTACATTTCCTATGGATCTGCACATTATAGAGTTATTTGTATCAATGTAAAGCAAAGACATCATGACCTGGGATCAGAACTAGAGCCTGTCAGTTGAATCTGCTCCTTAAAAGTAAGAAAAAAACAAGCAAAGAGAATGAATTAAATACTTACAGGCAGGAAGATATGGGGATGCAAGCCAAATGTCCAGCGTGCAGGATGTGGCTGGTTATCACGCCCAAATCTAAAGGGACCGCATGCTGAGAAAAGCCCCTATTAAAAAAAACAAATCAAAGCTGAAGAGTTTAGTAACAACTACATCAATAAAAAAACACGGAGGAAAAGTGCTGAATTTTGACTGCTCTCGGTGCCAGTAATTTCAGAGGAAAACAAACCCACTGGAATCCCAGCTTGTGTTTTATTCCTGCTAGCTACATCCTTCTGCTGTCCAGTTACAGCACTGCATGTATAATATCAAAACCACGATCTCGATCTCTGCTTTACAGCCATGCCTTGATAACACCTTTCTCCTTTTCTTTTGCAGAGTGCTCCAGGACCAAGACAGCCTGCTGTCCCCTGGCGCCTCTTTCAGCACCGAAGCATTGTATCTGCACTCCAATTCATTTCACCTTACCCCCTAAAGACTCCTGCCAGGAATCAGGTCTTTCTGGATTACACACCATTATTTATTTATTCTCTTTATTTCAGACAATCTGCAGTTTTAGTTCACCTACCTGAAATCCCCAAACTGAACACTGTATATGCACAAGGATAGTTAGCAGATTTTTGTGCGGTACATTTGTTCAACACCTAAAATTATAATGTGGCCCCTGAACTGTTTTTAGTAAAGCAAATTGAATTGATTGTATATGAAGAAACAATCCCAGGCGATGCAGATTAAAGCAAAAGTAGGGCCACTTTCAAAAAGATCCTCCCCTCTGGGAAAGAAAAGGCGCTTGCACAATCATTATACATCTCAGAGCTCTACCCTTTCAGCACGTTTGCTCTGAACTGCATTAGAGAAGCAGATCTCTGGGGATGAATGTTAATGCATTATTGTGTTGCTTTCATCCCTTCAATCACCGAATCACTTATGGTTTAAGCCTGTCCAAGTTCAATAATCTAGTGCAGCTGCTAAAAGTCAGCATTGTTGAAATCCAAATGTTTTGATAACACTGATTATACTAATGTTCCACCCAAAGAGAACTGGATAGCTTCCTGACCACCTCCCCATGCAAAAGGAGAGGTGGGAGGCTGCAGGTGAACCCCGACGTCGGCTTCCCCAGGGATGGACCAAGCACATCCTCTGGATGCGAGGGCATGCACCCCACTGCCTCGCCCTGAAGCATGTAGCCTGAGGCAGGTGATGGTACTGGGATGGAGAGGGGGATTCAACAGCTCCCGTATACCTTTTCTCTGGCAAATCTGCCTTGTGTAACAAAGAGCTCCATCCTATACCTGTCCATTTTGTCCACTTGTAGTGGAGACCCTTTCCGTTCCTTTTGTTTCTTTTGGATCAGCTCTCTTGGGCAAAAGAGGCACAGATCTCTCCAACAGGGACTGTATCTTCAAACAAGACAAATATACATATTTTTCCTTCTTTTCCAGATCTCTTTTGTCTCTGTGGGATCTTCTTTAGTCTGTCTCCCCCCAGATACACAGAGCACTGCTCTTGCCCATTTAGCCTTTCATGCAATACAACGCCTCAGTCCCTGGCAAGGCGAAGGGAACAGAGCCTACCAAATCTTGAGCTGATTAAACATGCCAGAGATGCAGTGCAAAACACAATACATCCTCAAGGCTCTTTAAATGCGTGCATTCATATTCAAATAGCAAGCGTACACAGTGAGATGGAGAGGTCTGAGCTTTTAATTACCTTTGAAGAACACAGAAATATTTGGACCAGAACATCAAGAAGCTTATTTACAGGAGACCCTTTGGCATACACAGTTGTATCCCACGGTCCTTCATCCTTTTTTGCACCAGTCTAATGCCCTTCACAGCTATTTTCATGGTCTCAGCTGCAGCAGTAGCCCACAGCTGAGGCTTGTGCTGACCATGTTCTGGCACAGCAGGATTTGGCCCGAACACTGTATTCACTCCCACCGCCAGTAAATTATGCGGGGAGCAGGGACCTGTCTGTTCCCAGTATCTCTCAGGATATGAATGGGGAAAGAAGTCTCATCGCCGTACATCTGGGACCTCAGATGGGAAAATGGGGCCCCCTCCCTGGTCCTGGCTCCTATGGGAATATGAGTCTGAATGTCACCCAAAGGACACAGTCGCTGGGAAAATCCTATGTTGGTTTGCTAAAAATATTTACTTCTTGCTTTTGTTGAAAGTTTCTTCTGAAAAATTGCAGGTTGTTGAAAAAAAAAGAAAGAAACTCAAAAGCTCACCCTTTGTTGACCATAGTGATGGGTCATATTTGATTTATCTGTGTCCAGTCCCAGCTTCACTCCCTTTATTCCCACTCTGCATAACTTTTGTTCCTGTTGGCCCTTTCAGACAAATTCAACCCCAGGCAGAAACCTCAAAGACAGTTGAGGTCCTAAAGTTTAATGACAGCAAATGATCTGGAAGAGGAGACACGAAGGTTCATGCAGCCATTTGGTTCCCCCTAACAGCTTTAGGTCTCAGTAACTGACTTCTACATTCAAACACAGCCGCCAAGATGTCACTGTCAAAGTAACAGAACATGGGTGCCCATGGAGGCAGCAGGCTGGAAGGAGGTCCAGGGCAAGGTTAGCCTGGGAAGAGGGATGAACTGGTGTGTATCAGGATTCCTTAATTTCTATGTTTTGTGGAATTACTTCTTGTTTGATTTCTTGCAACTACAAATTTGAAAGTTTTGTTTGAAGAGAAAATTTATTGTAGGGTGGAATGGCTGCTTAATTAAAAATGTACATTTTCACTGGGCAAAAACAAAGGAAAGTGAAAAAAAAAATCAGTTAAAGCCTGTTTCTCTCAGAGGAACAAGTATATGAAAATATTTCAGCTGCTTCTGTCTTCCTGTCTCTTTTCATGGCTGAATCATCCCATTCCTGCTACCCCTCCTTGCCAAGGCTGCAAGCGGCTGTGTGGAGCATCCCACCAACACTGATAAGCCTCTCAGGAGAAAATACCACCCAGCATGTGTAGGGTGGTGGTGATGCTGTTAATCTCAGAACAAACAAAAGCTAATTAAGCTTTCTCAGCTCGTGCCTTAATGTGGGCTCCCGCTAACCACCTTTTGCATTTGACAGAAGTGGACCGACGCAGGGCTCCACGCTTGGGGCCAAACGGCTGGTGCAGTGGCGGGCCGTGCACTGCATTCGCTCTCCCTGAAGCCACATAGACTTCTCATGGGGCAGTGCTCCAGCTCCTCCAGGTCATTTACTCAGAGCAAAACTTACCAGATGAAATACCAAGCCCCAGAGCAAGCAGTCCTTGTTACCAGAGCTTGTTTTCATTCCCCATCACACTCATCTGTGAAGCTAACAACTTGCAGGGCTCAGACCCTCACGTTCAGCATCCCTCCAGGTACAGGGGGAAAAACTCTCAGACATGTCAGGCACTACCTCCTTTACCTATCAGGAACACAGTTTTAGGACAAAATGTGGCTAAATCTGGAAGTGAATGGATTTAAAATCTCTATTGTTGTTCCCTTCAGTGCTGCGGCACAGCATCCTGCCTGATGCCAGACGAGGCAGCTGCACACACGAGCGTAGCAGAGAGATTCCGTCTCTTGTACCCCACGGGGACACATCCAGCCCCATCTCAGGAGGCCTCC
Source organism: Ardeotis arabs (assembly GCA_011801015.1). NCBI lineage: Eukaryota > Metazoa > Chordata > Aves > Otidiformes > Otididae > Ardeotis > Ardeotis arabs. The sequence continues at coordinate 15,706 of JAAGAY010137595.1, forward strand.
CTGCAGACTCCAGCAAGGGGTTCTGCTAAACAGTAAGTGGCCCTTAACTTTGCTAATCAACGGGGTTATTAGTCCTTAACTAATAAGGATGTGACCCAGTAAGTGGAGTCCAGAGTAATAAGAAAACACTTTCCTATGGTAAAATTCAGCTGACGCACTAGCTTCAGACTGTTTTATAGAAACAAAGTATATTATTCATATCAAACCTGAAAATGTCAGGCAGATTTCATTTTAACCTTAGAAATCCTGACACAATATAAAGCTAGGGTAGAATTTTGTACTTGATTCAAAAGAAACCTCTGTTAATGCATCATTTTGTTTCAGAATTTTTTCTCCGCAAAAAAAAGCAGATTCAGTACCAACTACGCACTGTGAACTTAAATGTCAAGGGAATTTTAGGCACAGATGTGCTATCGCAGTAACTCTGCTCCCTGTAACTCTGCTTCCCGACTCAGGTGCCTGAGTCTGCTTTACCAAGAGACGTAAGAAAACAGCCGCCTTCAATTCTGTTTCCCCTCAACAGCATAACGGATAAGATCTCCATCCTTGTATCAGTCCTTATTTTACCAGCGCAGGCTGCATGCCCTCCCTTGACCAAGAGACTGTGACATAATCATGTCTGTATCTGTGTGCACAATATTTACATATTGTCACTCTTTGCAAAACAGTCTGCAATAACTTATGCAAAGATGCAACCCTGTCGCAAAGGGAGTTGCAGCAAACCACACTGTAATGGGTAAGCATAAGGGGGCAGGGTTGCACCTGAAATGCCAAAAAGACCAAGTGAGGATAACGTAGACTATGGAAGGAGAGCTTCTGCTGATGCTAGATAGAGTGATCTGTGTGACATTGCCTCTCAGGTGTCCTCGCTTTAGAGAACACTGTTGTGCTCAAATCCAGAGCCAGGCTAATTCCAGTGACAGGGATGCGTGGCAGCACGGGTGAGGGCTTGTCTCAGCATCTCACCAGACAGCCACTGAAGGCAACACAGCAAAAGCGAACGTGCTGGGACGTATTAAGGAAATTAATGAAATGATGGACAAGGTGCCTACGCGAAGCTACAAGTAAGCGCAAGGCGAAGCTCTGGGAAATACAAAGGTGATAGCTTGAGAGAGACAGATGCTGAAAGCATGGGCTGATGAAAGCCCAGGGCATATGTCTTCGTAAAGCAGGAGAGGTGGTACATCACAGATGGGGAGACAATTGAGGACATTTGAAAGTGAAACCTGTGACTGACATGCCCGATGCAGGGGAGAAAGGGGAGCAGCAGAAGGACTGACAAAGAGGGGCTGCAGCCGAAGCAGCAAGCAAGAGGTGGGTTTTTGCAGCAGTGCTGTGGATTGACTATGCCGTAACAGGATTTCCTCTGCGCAAGCCAGGAAAAGGAGGTAACCGCAGCCATGAAGACACAAGGGGAGAAGTGCTTGCAGAAGAGTGCAGGAGGTAGAGGTGAAAATGTCTTGACTTTTTAGTATTTAAATTCCAAGTCTCAAACCCATCAGAAACATCAGATTTTTCAGTAACTTCTGGATGTACTCTATCGTTGAGCTAATTCCTCTTCTGCTTCTGCGTAGATGGGGCGCCAGGAAGAAAACTGCACTGCTTCCTGCCTCTGATGGGGAATTTACAGAATACAATTTATAATTTGCGTTGCACCAGTAAGACCCAATTATGAACCAAGACACTTGGCAGACGTGAGCTATCCCAGTCAGCCTTTTACGTCTGAAAAGGTTAACAACATGCAAATGGCAATCACTTCCTAAGCCAAATATATTCATATACATACACTCACCTACTTGGGAACAGTGCTAGAGTAGACTTGGATGCTGAAATAGCCCAGGACCCTTTCCCCACCACCTCAAGGTCCTATAGCATCTCTCCTGCAGACAGCAATGCACACGTACTGGATATAGCAAGCAGTAGTCTGCAGGCAGGCAAGCCTGCACGCCGGAGCAGAAGAAAGCCAGGGAAACACGAAGTAGGCAGGGGTGATGTGCCTGCCTCTCCTTCCCCCAGCTTGGGTGATATGGATGACCCAGTCTGAGGAAGAGGTGAGGAAGGAAGGCAGCCAGTACAACCAGCAGCAACCACCCCTAAGGAGGGCAAGCCCTCCTAGGCACTGTAGCAGAGAGAAGGAGGCTGGTGGCTTCAGGTTGCCGTTCGTTTCAGACTGTTCAGGCACAGAAAAGTCAGAACGGGGTCAAAATGACCATAGAAAGCAAAATTGTAAGGAAACAGACATCAACCTTCCAGCTGGATCCCTTATCAGAATAAAACTGCCAGCACTTTGTACATCCGATATGGTGCAGATTTTACACATTTCTTTTATTCATCTTTCTCCCGTTCTGCCATGTATCTGAGAATTAAATTTAATAATACTCAGTATGCATTCCTAATTGTCTTTGCTTATATAAACATTAATCAATGTGGCAAATGCTCAGCCCTTTACCACTATTTTCGCAATTTGCCTCTAACTGTTTAGCATTTGCAAACACAGGAAGAGTTTGCTTCACTTGCTTTCTGTCCCAAACTCCATCACCTCTACTGCGATGATATTATAACAACCTGCAGCTTTTAGCTAGACATAAAGCATGTGGAAAGGGCACATTTTGGTGCATCTGTCCTGTTTTCTTTTTCCACATTGTGCTGTCTAAGCTCAGCTCTTCTCCCAGTACATCGGATAGGCATTTTACAATTTATTTGCAGAGGGAGCAGTTCCTTTCCCTGTCATCTTCCCACAAAACAATGTGAGAGCGCACACGGGGGGTGATCTGTGCTTATATCCACAAAAACGCGCTTGCACGGTGATGGCCCCCAACGCTCTGCACTATCAAACCCTGGGTCTGCAGCGTCTTTCGGAAATGGAAGGTGCCCTGTGCCTCCCTTCCCTGGTCACCCCTCCTGCCAGAAGCAGCGCACCCCTCAACGCCTCCAGCACAGCCCCAATTTCTCCGAAACGAAGAAGCGTTCGCTCCACTCAAGCACTTTTGACAACCCGCCGTGTCAGCAAAGGACAAGACCAGGTTCTTCCCAACGCAGATTTGGGAAGAGCCAAACGCGGGGCCGCACACGTACCTAGGTCGAGGGCCTGCGAACACCAAGCGCCCCGGGCCAGGCCACGCTGAGGGGGCTCTGCCGGAGCAGCAGCCAGCGGGGGAGCGGCCTGAGGGCGGGCGCTGCTCCCCGGTGCCCGGCGCTGCACAAAGGCGAGCGACGGGTTCCCAGCGCACCGGATTGGCCCGACCCAGCCCGGAGGCTCCGCTCCACGCACTGGGATGCAGGCAGGGGGGGAGAAAAACCACCCCGAACCCAAAGTGCCGACCTGCCCCTTAACAAGGGAGACGGCCAGACCCCGCCGAAACGCTCCGGCGTAACCGGCTGTGCGGCACCCTCGCACCCTCCTCCCTGCCCGCCCGCTGAGCCCGGCCCCGGGCCCGGGCCCAGGCCCGCTCACCGCGCCCGGCTCTGGTCGCAGCTCCCGCTCCCCCTGCCCGGCTCCGGCTCCGGCTCCGGCTCCCGCCGCCGTCCCGCGCGGCCGCGGAGGCAGCGCCGCCCTCGCCCCGCCCCTCGCCCGCCCGCCGGGCCCGGCCCCGGGGCGCTGTGCGGGGCCGGGGAGAGGAGGGGGCAGCCTCTGCCCCTTCGCGGGGTCCGTGGGGGCTGTTTGCGCTGTGGCAGGGGCGAGGGGGCTGGGGACACCCTGCCAGCCCAGTCTGTCCCCCGTGGGTGCGGGCGAGGTGCTTCACTCGCCTTAGTGGGAGGGGGGCGAACCTCCTCCGCCTTACCCCTGTTAGGAGGGTGGGAGCCAGCGGGATTTACCGGGCGGCGTACACCCGTCCCGTCCCACCCCACGGCAGTCTCGCGGCGCACACGGCCGGGATGTGATGCTGCCGAGCTCCCCAGGCTGAGCCAGGGAGCGAGTGGGCTTCCCGGGAAGCAGAAACTTGCAGGTGCCTTCCTGAAAATTCTTCCAAGTTTTCAGGAAAGCTGCTGCGGCCCTCAAAAAACATCACTTACACGGGAGTGAGTTAACAGACGTGCCAAGACCAGCTGAGACAATGCCTATAAAGCAGCGTAAATGAGAACAAAATCTGGCTTCGCTAGTTTGGGGAGTGACGTACCTACAGCTATCACATCCTCTGGGATCAAATATTGGGAAAATGCTGGCTGGACGGGACACATTTCCTTCCGTGGGCACTGTGAGAGGAAAGGCTCAGCTGGCTTCGGGTGCGCTTGTCTCATCCACTGTGATTTTTTTTTTTCTTTTTTTTGTCCGAATGACTTTACAGTGGGTTATAAATCAGTGATGAGCGCTGTGAAGAGCAGATGGGGAGTTTAATGCACCCTCCGCAGCTCAGTCTTGCATCTGGCTAATGTCCATGCGCAGTTCTGAAAAGGATGTTGGAAAAGGTTGTTCTTCATTTTAAATTGCTCTTTGGGAGCTGAGCAGTTCGGAGTGTGCTGCGGAGGCACTGCTGTGAGATGTGCTTGCTTTGATATAGTCTATACAGGTCCAGTAGAAGAGTAACTTGGGATGTCAGGAAATAAAGTCGGTTTTGGGGGAACAAGACATACGAATAAGTAAATAAAACGCAAATCTCAAAGGGAAAATCATTCCCAAAGAACGAAGCAAATTTCTTTTTGATAGTGACCTTTTAATTCGGTGGCATACAAAACAAATGAGTTTGGCTTTCAAGTGGCAAAACTGTCCTTTCCATATTTTACCTATGAAAAAGTTTGGTTTTTTTAAGGTTTGGCTTCTTTGAGAGGAAAGACATGTATATGGCATATGAACACAAACAGAATAGAGTATCAGTTGGCGTTGTGATATCCCTGACCTGAAAGCAGACCACTGGCTTAGTTCAACTTGCAGCCGCTGCAGAAAAGGGCACATTTGACAGTGGACTTGCTGATTGCAAGAGCTATTGTGGCAATAACACACAAAGCCTGTTGAAACGGTAAGGAAAGAAATATTGTAGACACCTACTACACTACTGGCAATTATTAGATTAGAGGTGAAGAATCCTGCTGAAAGCATTTTAAAAAATACTGAGAATCTGCTATATCCTCTTGTGTTTGTGTACTCGGGCTAGAGGGCTCTTTGGTACAAGTCCTGTGTCTGGGATGCCACTGGATTTAAACAAAGAGAGATGGCGGAGTAAAGTTCTCAACATTAATTTTGTCCTATAGATGGGACCCAGGTACAAAACTCTGGGGAGACAGAGAAGCAAAAGTGGTAAAGCAAAGTGTTGGAATCTTGAAAAAAGAAAGAAGCCAAGAGAAATGCTCCTCTTATAGCTCAGTTGTTCCAGTGGTGGAATCACAAGCTAGGCCAGAGAGCAAGAATTTCCCCCTGAGGTCAAGTGGGAGGAAGAAGAGAAAGAAGGGCAAATGCAACAGAACTGAAGTGACTGCTAAGCCAGGCCTGCAGCTGATAGCACTGGCCAAAAAAGTCAGTGCTTTCTGAAGAAAACAAATTGTGATCCCTTGGACTTTTCCCACTTTAGTGGATTTTAGTTCAAAGCCTAATCCACTGAGGAATGAGGATATTCCCAAGTGCTTCCTGCTGATGAATGTGCTTACCCCACAGCATCAGGCATCGTCACTGGTAATCCTTGGCACTGGGAGAAACTCAGAAGCCGGATCCAGATCTATTCAGTATGTCTCACAACCTCAACCTGTGTAACGTAGGCTAGGTCATATCACCCTAGCTTGTACAGCTACAAAAGATGCCGGTACTTAGGCAATGAGTGGGAATTCGTTTTTGCAGCTGTGCTCTGATTTTTCCCTCTTCTCCTGAATAAAGCACCTCTCGAGGGGAGGTGAACAGCGCCGGCAGAAGAAAGTACGCGTTTGTTCGTCAGAGGGGAACAGGGCAGAAAGGCTTTTGTGCTTCTCAGAGGTCACTGATATTTCCTGATGTTTTTTTAGCTTGGGTTACATCACTGATGTCCTGCCGCTCTTTGTGACTTGTTCATTTGCTGTGAGCTGCTCAGTGATATCAGTTAAAGCAGCACCAGAGGAGTTGTCAGCAAGATCACGCCTCTCACGATCGACTCGGGCAGCTGCGTCAGGATCTCATGCAGAGGCTGTGGTAGTGGGGAGCGCCGCAGATCCAAACTAATTAAGCTGATCTTTTATTGCTCCTCCTCCTCGCTTTCCATGCAAACAGCACAGTATGAGCTGGCCCTTCCTCAGGACAGTGTCTTTCATGCAAAACGCATCTCAAAATATTTTGCAAATATGAAATGTTCCAGTAGAGTGTTAAATGGAGAAAGAGAAACAGGAAGACAGAAAAGATCTTTTCAGAGAAGATTTGAAAATAAGGTGAATGAACAGCAAAGCAGAAAAAATGCATGGAGAGTCTTCAGATGGTGAGAATAAAAAAAAGTCCTTATAAAGGCACTTTAACATTTTTTTTTTAATGCGGTACAGTCAAGTAGGTCAGCTAGTAAGAGCAGCAGGCTGAAGGTCTGGAGAGCACTCTGGATGGATATGGTTGTCTCTGAGGTTCTGGCCTGGAAAGGGCATGTCGAGGTGACATGGCTTTACCGATGCTTAGTCCAGTTGGGCCTCCAGAATTCAGGGCCATTACTGCTGCTCCTAGGCTTTAGTGGATTTAATGGCTTCTCTGCCTTAGAATACAGAAAAGTATGGAAAATTGCATATTATTATTACTACTGCTTTGACTGTTCTTGTTGTGATTCCCTGTACCTGCTCAGAGGTGGTGGAGTAAGCAAGCAGCTTCTTGGTGCCCCTGCTCTGCTGGAAAGGCTGCCAACAGAGTTGCTATATCCACCTCAAATGTGTGCAGGGGATGCTGCCTGCTTGGTTTCACTGTATCTTTTCAGCTTTAGTATTCCTTCCAGCTTTAGTATTCCTTCCAGGTGTACCACAGCTTGCAAGTACTTTGACTGAAGAATCCCAGCCTTCCGTGGGCTTCTACAATGTGAAATGCAGAACTTTTTTTTTGTTGTTATGAAATCAATCAATCTCTGTGGTTAGAATCTGTAGCTGGCTCTTTTTATCCTCACCAAGACACTATAATTTATATATTAAAATGCATGGTTGCATGCAGTTCACCCAAATTATACGTCAAGCAGAGCCGTGTTTTAAGGCTCTGAAGATGAGTCTTTCTGAAATGCTGATGTTCCCTTTGTTGCCATTGGAAAGTGGTAGGTGACTGTTCAAACCTCCAGAGGGAGTTCTTATTCATCTGAGTTTGAGCACGACTTAGGTGTACATGGCCTTTTCTCATGGCCTTAAATCCATTTACCTTTCTCCTTTTGAGTATCTAGGGAACTCGGGGACTTCCTCAGAAAGGGCTGCTTCATTACACTCCTAAGATACAGGCACACAGCGGTCAAATGAACTAAATCCAACCCTAGAAAATCAGATCCTCTTCTTGTTCAGTTGAGATCTTCACTTTGAACATTTCCATGTAGAGAACGCAGCTCTGCTAAGATCCAGGATAATAATAAAACCCTTTGCTATTTGGATAGATAATCCTTTCCCCAGAAATGTTGTCTCTCCCCTCATTCTTTGCCAGGCTCCCAGGAGAAAGCAGCGAGTAGCAATGCCTTCCTGAACCTGACCATGTCGGCTTAGTGCCTGGATTTGTACTCCGCTTGTAGCACTGCCTTCAGCATGTATTTTGCCTTGTACTTCTTTTGTGAATGCAATAGCTGAAAGCTAATGAGTTTGCAGGGTAACATTTTCAAATACTGAAAAGGCTTCTGCACTGCAATTTACATAAGCATTACTATTTAATAATGGCCAACACTGCAAATAGGAAAAGTCTTTAAAGACTTATTGAGCCAATATTTAACTTCTAATTCCTCAGTCACATAAAAGCTACTTGTTAATGCACGGACCAGCTAAATGATTTTTAAAGCTCAATTCATGCCATCGGTAGATGTTTTAAAAATGCTGTTAGACCATTATTAGACCTAGCATTCTCCAGATACCTCTAGTCTTTTTAATTACCTGCAGTCATTATTAAGAGTAGTCACCGCAAAGTTCATTCATTCTCTCCATGCTTCCTGCTAATCCACTTAGGAACTTTGCCATCACGCAACCTCAGGAGAGGTTATCTTTAATGAGAGCCCTATGGAATAACAGGCTATTAATTTCCCTAAATGTCACTTGTATAATATGAATATATGCACACACACTAATAAGAGGACAAACGCCTCATGCACTGCTTATCCGTGATAAGAAACGCTGGCATGGATCAGCTCTGTCTGTTAATAGTTAACATGTATCATAGAATCTTTTTAATGTTTATAAGTCAGCTCTTTGTTTAGGACACATCTGCAGTGAGATACTCTAAGGACACGAATCATGTCCAACGTCAGCTGGTGATGTCTTCTCATGTGCAGGGACTGCTGCTTCTTCTGGGAACCAGGGTGCCTGAATAGCCAACAGCAAATCCCATAGCAGAGAACCGGATGAGAAAGTTGCATGTAATTTTAAAGGCAATGAAATTTGTACATACCTTATGATAAATAAATAGTTCTGCAAGTACTGGAACTGCAAAAACAAGTTTTCTTAGAGAATTGTGTCTTGAGGCTAATGACTTCTCGTCTTTATGAAGACATGAGCTTCACTTGGAGCTTCACTAGGCAGAGCAATTATGGAGTGATGTTGTGTGTGTGTCTGTGCCTGTGTGTATGGGTGGTTTTTCTGATGCCTAACAGCACTTTTCCTTCTGAGGAGGACTATTCAGTTTCTTGCCCTGAGTTCACATGATATAGTTCTCCTATTTCAGTGAAGTGATTTTTGATTTACGTAAGTATTGGTAATATCAGATTAAACCCACAAACTGTGGCATCTTGAGCTTAATTCAGTTTCCCACAGAGAGCCATCCGTGCCATTTTAGATGTCATAGGGTACCAGAGGCATCGTATGGTGCAGGTAGATATGAAAAGGGCCCATAGGAAACCTGCAAACATCTTACCTGGTAACTGGGAAGCAGGCAGGATGCATAAGGGCATCTCAAATGGTGCTGAGCTGAGCCTGAGTTCCCCACTTTCTATAATGGGATCTTGGGCACTCCGCTCACATAAGAGGCCTCTAAATATGCACATACAGTTAGATATTTTAATGATGAGCTGTTCTGGTTTTGTTTAGTGAGGAGGGGCCTAAGGTGGCACCTTCTGGAAGGAGCTGCTAGAAGTTGCTCCCCTTTGTTCAGCGAACTCAGTTGGGCCTAGGGTGGACGTGCTGCTGACCAAGGTCAAGCCAATCAGTAGCAGAATGTTCCGTGATAACGCCTCTGCGATAACGTATTTAAGAAGGGGAAAACAGAAAAAAAAAGTAGAGAAGATGTGAAGGAGCTGAGCAGGGCAGAGAGGGGGAGGCGTGAGCCTCATGGGCCTTGCAGGCCTCACCCTCTGGCCTCCCACTGGGCAGCCAACTGGGCCCAACTCTGCCCGGCCCGGCTGCAAGAAGTGGAGAGAAGACGAGATGTGAATAAGATGTAAAAAGATCCTGAGAGGCATCTGCCAGCCTGTTGTGAAGAATTTTTCTTCTGAGAGGAATGGCTGCAGACACCAAGGTCAGTGAAGAAGGAGGAGGAGCAGTAATGCTGCTCCTGGCCAAGATTCCCCTGCAGCCTGTGGTGATGACCATGGTGGAGTACGTTGTCCCCCTGCAGCCCATGGAGGCACACGGAGGAGCAGAGATCCACCTGCAGCCCATGGAGGACCCCACGCTGGGGCAGGCGGATTCCTGAAGGAGGCTGTGGCCCATGGAGGGCCCGCTGGGGCAGCTGTTCTGGAGGGACTGCACCCCGTGGAAGAGATGACCCATGCCGGAGCAGTTTCACGAAAGACTGTGGCCTGTGGGAGGGACCCCACGATGGAGCAGGGGAGGAATGTGAGGAGTTCTTCCCCTGACGATGAAGCAGCGGCGTGAAACAACGCGTGATGAACTGACCACAACCCCCATTCCCTCTTCCCCCCTGTGCCACTGCAGGGGGGAAGGTAGTAGAGATAATGTTAAGCCCGGGAAGAGGGAGGGGTGGGGGGAGGTTGTCTTGTTCTCTGTCTCATTCTTCTGCTAGTTTTAGAAATAAGTGAATAGTTTTCCCCAAGTCGAGTCTGTTTTTGCCCATGACGGTAACTTTAAGGATCTCTCCCTGTCCTTATCTCAAACCTTGAGCCGTTTTTTCTTAGATCATCTCCCCCTGTTCTCTCGGAGGGTGGGGGGAGTGAGAGAGAGGCTGCGTAGTCTGGTCCCGATCGGGGCTGAACTATGACATGAGCCAACTCCCACCCTCCACTTTTTTTTTTTTTTTTCATCACTTAAGTCAGGGGCAGTAAACTGCAATCTAGAAAGGGTTTTGTGCCCACACAGATTTCACTGTGGGGCCAGAAAAGCTTTAAGTGCCAAACCAGGATTTCCAAATTCAAGTCGTCTTCTGTACCTTTACCCTCCCTGCAGCCCCCAACCTCTCCTGAAAGCATATCACTGCATTGGCTAGTACGACCCCTGTTTTTCGTTGATACCTATGTCCTTTACTGATATAATCAATTGGTTGCTGTGCTCAGATTATGTGTACGTCCATTGTTCCGTGTGCAGCCAGCAGCCTGAATGTGGCCTCCAAATTGTAGAGTCTGGTCTCAGCTATACAGAGGATTTCCTCCGTTTCATTGCTGTACTCACATAATTAATGAGCTGACACTATTCTATGTGATAGTTACTGATAAATTCCCAGATCAGGGTTTCTCTCCTTATAATACACATTCAAAGTGCTGTTCAAGGCATAATTCTTTTCACATAGGTCTTTTCACAGTTGTATTCTTGGCTGCTATTGCTCCTGTATCAGATGATCCACTTAGGAGTACTGGATAGACGCGAGGCAGAGCTACCCTGGTATCCTTACCTGCGACATCTTAATGTTGATGTCATTTTCAAAAGATGAGTATATACTGTTAGTTAATCAAAACATTACAAATCTGGTGCCAATGTACTCTACAACCATTTAATACCATTCTATCAGAGCAGAAGTGCTTTGAAGTGAGTACAAGTGTGATCTGAGCTGATTTTGAAGCCCCATTACACTGCCAGAGACGATAGTAGAGACGAATCTCGTCAGGGGCCTCCTGTCTGAAGCCTACAGAGCCAGCTGTGGAGCAGACAGCGAGAAGGGAAAACAAACCCAAAACACAAGACATATTTCTCACGGAGCTGCCTTTTACCCAGGGAATGTAGCACAGCTACTGCGGCCCATCTATTTATGTGTGTCAGATGAAATATTCCCAAAGGGGGTCTCCTTTTCTTTAGAAGGCACTTTTTTCTTTTTTTTTTTTAAATACAGTAATAGATTCTGAGCTGAGGAAAACCTAAGCCAGTGTAAGGAAAGAAAGAAAGTTCATTATAATTCAGAGAAATGGGAGGTTTTTTAATAATTTTAGTATCTCAAAGGTCACTGGCTACTGCTTCTTTTTGTCGCTGAGGGGTAACATTGCCTTTTCCAGCAGTGTCCCTGTTTCATCAGAATCAGAGGAAATCTACGAACTGTGTGATAACCTTAGCTACTTATTCAGAGAGTGGCAATGTAAAATGCTATGACATCAGCACCAAGATAGAATAATTCTGATAACGTATCAGCTCCTGACTATGCATCTACACAAGCCAGCCTAGGAACACATACTCTGGGAAGATCACCTTTTCATCTTAACCTTATAATGAAATGCAGTTTCTGTCACCAACCAAGAGCGAAGAAATAGCAGCTGTTCCTGCCTTTTTCTGTGATCTATTCACATTTGAAGTGCTAGGGGAAAAAAAAAAAAGTGGATTCCCTGTCAGTTCAGAGTCTGATAATACCAAAGGCAAATAGTCACAGCTTAGCTTTGGCCAGAGACACAGAAGATGCACAGAAGGGACAAAAGCTCTTTTTCTTCCCAGAACAGCTATGCTAATGGCAAGTGAGATTTTCACAGGCTTTTTTGATTGAGATAGTGTTTAAATAGGTTGGATCTGATTCTGAGAAGTACTAAACATGCACTTTGTTATACATGAGGAGCATCCTTCATTTGACATTAACATCAGATCCTTTGCCTTTGGCATCCCTTGACTGCAGTCAAGGATGCTAAAGCATAAGACTGATAGACAGAGAGGCAAATAACTCTTCACTGGAAATGCTTATCTCCTTGTAGAAAATGGAGTTTTGCAGTTTTCTACACTCTTGCCCTAAAGCAAACATATAATATATGCTGTGTTATGCAGCTGTGCTTCAGACCACTTGCAAACTACAATTCCCTTATTCCTGCCTCCTTAGGTTCTCCTTTATGGTTTCTCCTCAGGTTTTAAAAAGATAACTCAGGATATGGATAGTTATGGTTTCTCATCCCATTTTAGGTGCATCTATCAAAATGCAATTCTTTTTTTGCTACTGCTTTTTGACTGTATTTCAGATCAGAGGAAGCCTGATGGACAAGCTCTTCCTGTGTTGCACCTTTGAGGCTTGGAAGCTCAAGGCTCTACTGAAGTATAAACCAGAGCAGCAAGAGAAGATGCCTGCTCCAGCCGTTTGGAGCTATAGGTTTGTTTGTGAAAGGCAGATTGTCTAGGTCATGCTAGAGGTCTGGGTTATGCTCTCCAGCCCAGGCTCAAGCCCACTTCAAGCAAGACTATTACCCAAGGCTAGCCAACAAAGAGAGGGTAATACAACACTTAGCTGTATGTAAGTTGTGTCACGAGTGCAATGTTCTATATTTTGTCAGCCTGATTAATTTTAATCTTAGATTTTTCCTTTTTCTGGTTTTCAGTTTTTACTAGCTTAATAAACCTTACTCTTATTTTCAAAAATTACCCAAGGTGTATGGAGGGCCAGCTCTGTGGTGGGCAAGACAGGCGGCACTTGGAGGACAGGATCTGTCTTGGTGTCTCTGATGAGACCACTACATTGCATTCCCCAATGTCCTTTCTTGTATGCTGGGCTATTTGAGAGCTCTTCCAATGAAAGATGCTGTCAAAAAGATTTTATTTCCTACAGATTTTTTATTAATCAATAAAATGGAGCGATTCTAAACATATCACTGTTGAGAAGACTCAAGGGACAACTGAGAAAGATGGTTTAACAGTTTCAGGAGAGTGGGCTAATAGCTCCATGCTGGGGATGATTCACATCTTGTATAATTTTATGTGTTTGCAGTTCCGTGGGCACCAGTGATTCACGTGAGTGGCAAGAAAGAGAGATTCCTGTAAGGAACTCGGATCCCTGGAAGGAGCAGTCATCCACAAACTGACTGATTTATTCCCATTGCTCAGTCTGGAAGACAGTTTTCTTGAGTCAGCTTCCCAATATTGAAACTCATGAAATTATTCTGTTTGGCAGCTATTTCTTATTGTGAGCAGAAGAACTATGGAAAATGAATTTGTGATTTGGTTTATAATCTCTGTTCCAAGTTGTCCTTCGTAACTAATTGAAGGAGTCCCATTGGTGCCAGTTTTTCACCCTCTGCAACACAACAAACCCATCACTGCTTAGAATCTGATTTTTCATAGATTTACTATTCCACTAGTTTTTTTATTATATGACTATTTGTTGCTTTCTCATAACTTACCCACATACATACGTGCATACAACACTAGTAAGATGCCAGTTTTCTTGGTCTGTAGTCCTTGCTATCAGTGCAAGGTAAGTTCATGTCCCTGGTTATGGTCACATAAACTCTGAAGGACTTGACATTTGGAAGCAAGAAAACATCAAAGAGTGCTATTTAGTCAACCTTTTAAGTTTTGGACACACCACAGTGTAATGGATGCAAAGGCCTCAGCAAATAACATCACAGATGAAAGTAGGATTTGATTTAGCATTTCTGTTGCCCTTAAGCTGAAGTAACTTTTAAAACTGTATGAATTGGTTAAAAATAACTAATTAATTATTATTATGCATAAATACTGAATTCCCAGAGAATAAGTTGAACATATAAGTATGATTATTATTTTTTCTCCCCAGTAAATTTAAAAGTAGGGAAAAGTAGTTCTAGATGTTCTCAAGCTTTCCATAGGAGGCGTATGCTGGAGCCTTTTCCCTGAGGTCACTTAGGCACACTGAGCCCAGGTCAGTAATGACCAAAGTGTTCACTTTTACCTCTTTGTAGTTATTTCCTAGTTCATCTGACAGAACAGTAATTGTCTCAATCCATCAACCGTGCCAAGTTAAATGGATTAACACAGTGCTTTTCATGTCAAATCTCTTCACAAAAGTAACAGTTTTAAATGCCCATGATAGCACTAAACTGTACCAATGTACTTTTGGTAGGCGATAGCGATAACCCCGTGGAGGCTGATACCCTGTGATCTTGCTTGATTGCTTTGACATATTCTCTGTACAAATGCCAGAAACACTTCCTTACAAAAAGAAATATCAAAATTCAACGTTAGAACTTGAATTAAAGAAAAGACATCACACTTTTCCCCGAATTAAATTCTTATCAAACTATGGTTCCTATTTGCTATCATTGTTCTGGTTTTGGCTAGGATGGAGCTAATTTTCTTCCCAGTAGCTGCTGTGTTTTGGATGTAGTACAGGAATTGGTATGTGAAGAGTGTTGATAATACACTGATGTTACTAGTTGTTGCTAAGACATCAAGGACTTTTTCCAGATTCCCAGATTTTGCTAATGTGCAGGTGCAGGAAGCTGGGAGGGGTACAGCCAGAACAGTTGACCCAGACTGGCCAAAGGAAATATTCCATACCATGAGCGTCATGCTCAGTATATAAATGAGGGTTGGCCAGTGAGCAGCCCTTTCTCTCTCTCTCTCTCGGTGCTCGGGATCATTCTGAGATCGCTCCTGGTTCAGTTCCGTGATCACTGCGTAGCATAGGCTGTATTGGTCATTGGACAGTGAGAAATTGTGCATAGTTCTGTGTATGTTGATATATATCTGAAATAACACTTCTGTGCTTGGTGAAAGGACAGGTCTAAAACCAGAACAAGCAATATAGAGTCCCGGTTAAAAAAAAAATTAACTGCGTTAGTGATACACACATTTAAACTAATTCTAACATTGCCTTACCACAGTCTTATTTTCCTCTATTTCTTACCTTTGCATGGGCTGCCAAGATAGAGATGGGCACATAGTGACTACAGCAGAGAAAGCCTGCACGTTGCCAGAGGTCTGCAGGATCTCAGGAGGCATAAATGCTACTTCCTTCCTCTGTTTTTTTCACACTATATCCCATGGTAGAATTAAAAGGCCAGAACTGATCCCGTAAACCTTGCCAGGGTATTTGAGTTTCTGTAGTACATCTCTGTTCTTAACTTGGGGAATAATTATAGTATTTTAAATGGCCATCTACAGCTAAGATGGTAACCAACCTGGAGCCCAAGTGTGTTCGCTTTATAGGAAGTCAAGAGTCACGTATTAATATGCCTCTTCTCTTCATTTATCCCTCCCAGCTGTGCTATTTTAGATGTTTAAAATATTCTCTCATTCCTTTAATCTTATTCGGGAAGATACTGCAGCATTTCTAAGAGCATATTTAATTTCATTAGCTTTTCTGAAAACAAACACACAGCATGAACACCTAAGTAGAAAAATTAAATTACTAGATGCAAGTCAGAGGAGGGAAATGCCCTGATACCAGCTTTACAGACCACAAACTCTTTATAAACTCATCACAGTGGTAACTAAAATTATAGCCACAATCCCAGTGACCAAAACTTTCTGCAAGGAGGAGCAAGACAGGGTGACTTACTGCTGTGGTCCTTTATGTGTGTCAGGAGAACGAGGCTATGTCGGAAATTAAAAAAAGCTATGAAAGCAGTTTCATATGGTCCTCTTCTATTAATCAAATAGTTTCACTGTAATATTGAACATTGTTCCTCTCTGAGGTACATTTTGTTTCCTTTTGCCTAGAATAGTTTCTGAACGCCATGGCTGCCCAGGTGTTTTCTTCTCCAGTAGCTGAAAACCCCGAGACTAATTAATTTCCTTCTAAATAGAACTGAAACAACTGAATGGTATTTCGCCTCTGAATAATGCTAATAATCACCTAGATACATGCAAATTTCAGGAAACCTTACCTAAAGTTTATAAATTTAGGTATTATACATATTTTAAAGATGTATTGTTTTGCTTTAGCCAGTGGGAGTTCGTCACCAAGGTCTTGTAATTTAAAGAAAAATAAATTATTTTTTAATCTGCTCAGCGATAGTAGTATATGTCCACAGTAACTCATCAGAAATCAAATTAATTCCTCTGACATTACATCAGTTACAAGAAATAAATAACTTAATAAACTTTACAAATTAAAGCTCTCACAGGTATTTATGCCTCTACTTTCAACATTATTGCTTAAACGTCACCCACAAAAATGCTGATATTCATCAATTGCTCAAGCAAAATGTGTTTACACAAGCAGAGTGGTTTCTGGGATGGGTAACATATGGTTTGCATATAAATAGAGGATATCACAGGTAGTGTCTTGTGGTTACTGCAGGAGATTAGGAGGAAAATAACCTGGTTTGTAGTTTTGCTACTGTCATTGCCAATCCTGAAAAGTGCTGGTTGCTCTCAACACCTCCCAAAAGCAAAGCTGTGGTCATTCACCCTATTGCACGTCATACGAGAAGTTACAGTGGATGTTGCAATTAAAAGGTTGGATATCAACGCAAATGAGAAAATGGCAATCCTAGCCTTGACAAGGGCTGAGAAAGCAGCAAGGTGCAACCTGGAAACGGTTCTGAGCTCCTTTGTTCCGGGATTTCAGAGTGGAGCAAAGCTACGGCCAGGGCAGAACACAGCCAAACTCGTAGCAGTCATGGGCACTGCTGGTAAGGCGAACCCGGAGGAGATGAGATTGCCTGACCTCCAAACACTCCCACTGTGCGGGCAGTAGTAAATAATAGTATTTCTGGTCTCAGGTGACACTTTGTAGGCAGAAAGGAACATATGATATAGAAAAGTAATAAACATTATATTGGCTCTAGATTTTTGTCGGTATTTCCAAGTTTGGAGCCAATATAAAGCCTAATTGTGGGATCGGTCAATGTTATTTTACTTAAAAGCTAAGCAGGATGGTAGCTGATGACAAAATTACTAGTCCTATGTGCATTCACTCAGCCATGAATTTAAAGGGAGTTGAAAGGATAAAATCCCATCCATTCAAAGAAAATCAAAGGAAAGATATTTGATTCTTCTCCAATGGTCTGAGTTCCATATTTTGGTGAAAAAATTCGTGCAAAAACATACTGGATTTTTTGCCTTCTTTGAGGCTTCTGACCTGGAGGTATTGTCGCTTTTGATTATCAAAAATGCTAATAAAGGGAGAATCATCAGAAATGACAACAGGATGGCAGTGGTTAAACACAGACTGGTGGCAGAATTTCGTCTCTTGCAATGTGAAGGCTAATTACTGTTAATATGTTCTTGAAGCTAAATTGCACACAGTGTTTTGCATACATAAGTACAGGAAAACATCATTTAATGGCTTCATAGATCAAAGAGCTCTGTGTAAGACCTGGGTACCTGCTACACGTGGAAGCAGCAGCTCTGGTTGGGGTTTGTGGCCCCTCTTCTGAGTGAACACCATGACGGCACATGGAAGGCGAACAGAGGTGGGGGGACTGGGAAGGTGGTGAAGTGACCTAAGGATGTCGAAGTGAACCCCAGATGCCTTGTGGATCTACACTTTTTAAAGAGCAGAGATGTCTGAGCGCAGACACCTCACACAAATTAATTCTACCTTTGACAGAAGCAAGTGAGCTAAAAAGAATATGCTTGAGGTTGGGTTTAGAGAAACTTTTCTCAGAATATATAATAAAAATAAAGCATATGCTGTGGTAGACTTTATATTATCCCTATTCTATATGCATTCTAAATGTCAGAAAACAATAATTCTGTCTGTTTGTTGCAATGAATTTAATGTACACCACATAATTAATATAATGCTTGTAAAGTGTTTTGAAAACGTAAAATGCAAGTGCTAAGGGCTATTATTGTAATGGATGTCTTAATTTTTCCATAAAAGACATATAGCAGACAGTTATAAAGCAATGCCCTGAAAGACAAAGAGCACTTACTAATTTGATGGCAACAAATAAATAATGGATGGCCATTGTTAGAAGTTTTTGCTTCTTTGGGTAGTGTTATCCATTCCTTAATTTATTACTTCTGTATCCCAAGACATACATGGCTTTTTGCAGGCCTAAGTGAGAAGGATTACAGCAGAGGGAGATGCGGAAGAGGTGGAGGAGGAGGCTGAAGAGCAACACCACAGGTGTGAATATTTGGTTCATTAAAGAGGAACAAGTCAGATCTTTACATTGAGTTTTAGGGGTTGGTCCCTGTACTTCGGAAGGAAATGTAACACTAGACCAGCCCTGATGCAGCAGGACACCCCATCAGTGGGGTTGGGGTTTCAGGAGGACGGAAAGGGTTCGTGAGTACTGAGATGTGGGCAGGCGGGAGTCTCCCATAAATCCTTTTAGGATGCATTGGTGAGAAGAGGAGGTGCAAACATGATTTAGGGGTCTGAGATTCCTATGTAAAATACAGGGAAACCTCAGTGGAAATCATAATTTTTGTGCTGCATTCTTCTTCTTCAGGCATTTATTTTTACAAAGGAACAAATTTTTCCTCCATTAGATCAGCTAGGCAAATTTCAAGACTTTTTAAACCGTATCCTTCTTTTCAGTCCCTTATTAGTGAAACGTTCTTTTTTTGTTGTTGTTTTTAGTTTGTTTGCTTGCTTTTTTTTTCTTTTGGTAGGAAGTTATTCTGGCACAGAGTTAGTCCTTATTCTTCTTGCTCTTTAGTCATCAACGCATCTGCATGGCTTGGCAGTGAAGTTGCTGTCCTGTAATCCGAGGCTGTTTGCAAAGCCATGCTGAGCATCACTCTGTATCCCTCAGCCAGGGAGCCACATTTCATAAAGAGTCATTTTATTCTGATAAAACCCCAAAGGCCCACTCTGCGCTCTTTAATTAGTAACATGCTCTCCAATTTACTGAGCATGGTAAACCCACACGAAGGGTAAGTTGCCACTGCTATTTCAGTTTAGGCATTGGTCTATCAGTCTTGGACTCGGCAGTTGTCAGTTCATCTGAGACATCCTTTGGGAGCCATCAATTGTTTTTTCCACCTTTTGCATCATAGTTTCTGCTGCTATTACTGTTGCCTGCTTTGTCCCAGCACAAGGCTACAAAGACAGAGAATTTTTTGGTGCATAGGGCTGCTCAGCAGTGTTCACCGCGGTCTGCGCTGCTGTGATGGAGGGCAGCGTTTTCCCCAGCCCATGGCCATTCTTGGAAATCACTGTGAAAGTGGCCCTAAGTGGCGTTCCCTAAGAGCTCGAAGGGGTTGATGTTGTCTTAAACGTCGACTGGCAATATGGATGTGTGCAAGTATATTTGGCACCAAGGGAAAAAAATATATATTGGCAGTGAGGAGGGGAGTAGCTTTCACTCTTGGAGCAGAGGGAGCACTGCCAGAGCGTCACCTTTCTGGGAAAACTGTTCTCAGTGTGGCCTCAAGACGTGAGGAAATGCCTGCAGCAACCAGAGGACATCTCGCAGGCCATTAACATTGTGCTGAACGTTTAGGGGTCAGTCAGAATTGCTGACAAACTTAGGTAGCAGGTAACTAAAAGCTAAGCTAAAATCAAATCTGTTAAAGGGAAACATGAAAATATTTCTTCCAATTGTTTGGGACCTAATGTGGTTGAACTGAGTTTTAAATCCTTCTAGATGGTGACCCTCCTCTTCCGAAGTGAACCTTTCCCCTTCTTCTCAATGGTGTTCTTATTCTGCTGTGAAAACCAAAGTATTTTCACTTAAGGGTATATGGGAACCTTTAGATAACCCAGTCGAGTCAGATCTTCATGCTTAAAAAATTTTAAAATTTTCCTGTTCTTAACAGTGATAAATTATTAATTATCTGATAGGAGGAAATCTGTTGTTAACTAATCCTCAGGCACAAGTTTACAATGCTTTTAAATTCCAGGAGAAACTATTTCTTCCATCATTTCCCAGGGCTTGTAATCTGTGTTCCACTAATTAACACACTGTTTGAATTATACATTAGCTCTTCTTCTTCTTGCTGTATAGCACACAGGCTGATCTGCACTTTTAGCTTTTTCCCTTTTAGCTGTCAGCCCCTGGGAATCAGGCTGAGGTTTTTACATGGTACCGCTATGGTCCAGCTGGGGTGATAGCCCCTCTGTCTTAACCGTTTTCATCTCAATTTGAACAACTGGAGCAAAAGCAGTATTTTTATGCATAAGACTATTTCTCTTTTCCCCCTCTATTTTCACTTTTTTTTTTTTTTTTCCCTCTTAGGCTAAAAAGCAGTCTGTTCGTAGCAGAGGTCTTAGGTTAGGATTGTTTGTGCCATTCTCTGGATGTAGTAAAGAAAACTTCAAGTCAGAGCTGAAAAGAGTCTGATAAATTCGATAAACTGATAGATCTGAGAAGGGAATTAGCAAAGGGGAAGAGGGGTGACTGTGCCCATCCTGCAAGGATGCAGATGCCAGCTGACCTAGCAGCAAGTTCTTGCAGAGTTTTAATGGTCTCATCACCTTTTTGTGTGCCCATGAATATTCCAAATCTCCTGAGGGTCTCCCACACCTCCACATATTCCACATCTCTTGCGGGTAACACTATCTCCCCCGAGCAACATCCTCCAGAAATAAAACCACGGCAGCAGCAGATTGTGTGCCAGAGGTGTGTAGTAACTCTTAGCCCTGCAGACAGATGTCAAAAAACCTGACAAATATTAGGGGCTTCAGAAGAGCCTAAAGCTGTTACATCTTTCTTCTGCTGGTTTACAGTCTGACTTATATTTGGACCAATAGCATATTTTCCCTTCACAAAAAAAAAAATCTGTATCAGTATAATAATGTCTGGCTTCTAAATACGTTCATTTTTGGATTCGAGTGTACATTGATCACAAATGCATTCATGCTTGCACATGTGGTGCTTGAAGAGCACTACATGTATAAATATGAATATATATGCATATGTGAATATACCATTCCAGCCTGTACTAACGTATTTTGATGCTTTTTAAAAAAAAAATCCAGAAACTATTTATTTGTAACCAGAAAAAGAGGTTGCGTACAGAGTCTTTTTTTTTCCAGGGCTACATTTGTATATACATGTATACACATAGCAAATGAATATTTGTGAAGTGGTAAAGTATTCTTAATTTTGAATTGTGTGAAACAGACCCATTTTTACTTTTATTCATCTGTTAAAATTTATTTCCTTTCATATTTTCTGCTGTCAGAGTTTTTAAATTGCTTTTAAAGCTAAAAATGGAGCCTCTGCAAGTGTTTTCAATCAACTGAATATGGAAAAGAGGCATTACATTTGCTGAAGTCCAAAACATTTTCATGATGCATCTCGTCCATCTTCTTAACGGTGACAGAGGAAATTGTGCCAACAATTTCAACTAGTGTAAGATTTTCTCCAGACCCTCAGTAACGTTTGTTCTCTGAATTCCTTGTAGCCCCAGCACAGAGCAGCAGGCAAGTGCTCTGCTTGCTTTTTTTGTGTGCGTTCTGGCAAATCTCATCTGAAGCTCCCTTCTGAGCAGAACCCGTTTATAATCTTCTCCCTTCTTTTGAATACAACAATTTCAGGTTATTTTCTTTTCAGACACTTTTTGTTCCCTCTTCTAATCCTTCTCAACACATTTCATTAACATGGCTTAGATTCTCTAATTTTACAGATCATTGTAAGCGATATTAAAAAGCCGAGACTTGACATGGGTAAGTGCAAAATCTCAGTATGTGTTTGTGTTACAAAGGTGTAGCCTACATAAAAATGCAGGTAAGAACACCATCTGGGTTATTTGCCAGTCTGAACATTATTCTCTAGCTTGGAGCCAACTCTGTCATTCTAGGGTATAAAGTGTCAGCAATTTTGTCTCATAACAGGACAGGTACTTACTTAATCAGTAAGCCTCTTTCTTAAAGCTTTAGTTCAGGTCTGTGCTAGAAAACTAAACAATCACCACCATCTATACTGTCATCTATGTGGCTTCTTGCCTTGTGGATTCTCCAACATGTGATAATGTGACTGAGCTCACCCGATATGCTTTCCCTCAGTCCACTAATTCAAATCTGTTCCCTCCACCACGTTGCCAATTTGCATGAAATTAATGGGATTTAGTAACTTTGAGATTTTTTTCACTGAAATTTACAAGATATAAAGAGGCAGGAAATTATACTCAGATGAGACAGACATGATTGTGTCAGCTCCACTCCCACAGGAAATCAGGCATGTAATCTGTAAAACTTGCTTTCTTGTAATATAAGAGCTATTGCTGCTATAACTCCTAATAAGAAAATGCAATCCTCTTTTCTCATCCTACTTGCCTGCACTTATTAGAGGGTTAATGGAGTTTCATGGCCAAGGAGTTTAAATAAGTAGTCTTCTACTGGACTGAGGTCTTGTCCTTGAAATTAAAATACATATAAGATCTATTTCTTCACTTCCCTTAGGAAGCAGATTTATCTTGATCATAGCAGTAAGACAGGGCCCAATCCCACTGTCACTGTAAATATGAGTGTCCCTTACTGTTGTGAATATTGTGTTGCACAGCTGTGCTATATTTTTTCTCATGTCCTTGTTAAACCGTTCCATACCTCAAAATATCAGTCCTATTTCTGGATCAGTCATGACTTTGTTCCCAAATGCTATTTTGAAGAAAACTACTTCTGGCCATGATCTTTTCCTTTTGGGATGTGATGAAGGGCTGTGACATGGGACCTGGTTCTGCATTCATCATGGAAGAAAAAGCAGCTCACAATGGACAAGGTTGTCACTGTGCGCGAATACCTGAAGTCATCTACACCTCCAACACACTGGTGTAAACCACAAGTACTGGTATGCAACAGGATCTTTTTGGTGGAAAACACAGCTTTAAGAGGCCATATGTATTAAAGAACATCTTTTGTTGTTGTTTACAACAGGAATATTCCCCTGCCAGATAATGGGGAAAATTCCCTATATTACCAACAGGAGGGATAACTTTAGAGTTGCTATGAATTCGTCCAGTTCTTCAACTCTGAGGTTTGTTTATTTGTTTTAATCACATATTTCTTCACAGTCTGACAAATCTCATGCACCCTTTTTTTGTCTTGATTTGTCCCTAACAGCTCAGATTTTGGCAAACTTTCAAAGGCCTTTGTACTGACTCTACCTACCAAGGCATTCTTGCTTCACAGGCACCTGCGTCTCGTGTCTGCTGGATCTGTATGTGAAAACAACTGGGATTCAAAGTTAAATTATTAATTAGTTTCAGTAATAAGGCTTACCATAAAAGCAAAGAAACAATGAAATATAGCTCTAGTTTTGCACCATATTTTATGTAGAATCTGATGTGGGATTAAATTGAGAAATACAAGTAAATTAGTATTATCTACATTAAAAGTGGAATACTGTTATGTAAGGACTAACTAATATGTCTCATTGGTTTTTTTTTGTTAGGAAAAAAAAATCTGCCATTCCTGCTGCTTGTTCTATTGATGTCACAACAATAAATTGCACATATAATACTTTGCACTTACTATTCTTTTTTAATTTACTCTGGCACCTAAAGACTTTCAATTGAAAACCTTAGCTGTATATGTGAATAACACGTGCCTGCATAACTCCATGGTGCAATAATGCAAACTCTCACGAGTCCAAGTGGTGTTACAAATTCAGAGTGTTTTGGTGTGCAAGGTATTACCATGTGTTCAGAACATTACAATTATTTTTCATACATATATTAGAGATACGTGTTTCTAAATCAACATCACATACAAAGTTATTTCAAGTTTTTTTTCTTCTACTTCGTATGCTGAATTGCTTACTTTACTATATCAGCCATCATTGTAATCAAATAATGCTCAATTTTAAGGCTAGTAGGTTTGTATATTATGTCAAAAGCTGACTCATTTGTGTACCATATCAAATTCATTCTCACAGTGGGGTTCCCTTTAGCTAATGGATTCACTTCAGAGATTGGAAAAGGCATAATTATAGCTCATCCTACGCTGTCTCATACATGGAGAGTGAAAATGAAATCTGGAGTCAGGACATTATGAGCAAGAAGACATACATCTACGATAAGAGTTACTAAGCAATATTATTCTTCCCTTTTGTAAAACACTAATTCCTGCAAGTATCTTCCTATTAAGGGTCCAAGAATAATTTCTAGTTAATTAGAGTCCCCTGTTAATTACTTGTTATTTATTTGTTCTACCAGAGCTTTCTCCTTATCGCTAATATCAAGCAGATTTTTGTGTTGTGATTCCCTGTATCAGCTGAAGTTAATTTAGACAATTTCATAGATACATTTCCCAACATGTACTCCTATGCAGTGAAACTTGCATCTACCTTTCTGTTTTCCATAATCGAAAATCCTGTTTCCAAATAACTAATTACGGGAGGTGCTATATGAAGAGGGAATCCTGATCAGGTATTTGCTGATGGTTCCATGTGACATCAAACAGGCTGTGGCCTGGGTCATAACACAGTTTCACATCACAAAAAAAAACTTGATCACCTCCATTTCTTTGAATGATACTCTTACTTTTGAGTGCCTCATTTCTAAAAAATACGAGTTAATTCAATTTGCCTAAAACAGAAAATGGTCATATAACCCTTTTATGACACAAATTATCTTTGCAATGCAGAGCACCAGAGCAAGAGCTGATTTCCTATTTCAAATTATTTTGCATAAAATGTAGTCATTTTGTTGCAAACATATCCTTTCCACAAAAAACCATCCACATGTGCCTCTTTAGCGTGTGGTTCCCTCCACAGGCGACCAAGCATTTCTGTTTCTTCACCTCCTTCTCACTTTGATGGAAACACTATTTGTCACATTCACTGGGGTGGCTCTGGTTTTCAGAAGGCTTCAGGGACTTGCACAGTTCCAGTCCTTCACATTTATAATGAAAAATCTTTTCAACAAAAATCTGATGGTGCATATCAGGCTTTCTACTTGCTGTGATGATTGAGGACAGAAAGGGCTATGAAACCTGTTCTACTTCATGTATCAACTGTCAGTTTTCCTGTGAAATGTGTTCCCTGGTCCAATTTCACTTTGACAGATTGACTCCCATGGACCTGTTTTACCAATCCGCCAGCTATGTGAGGAAAAAACTTCTTGTATGGAAAAATCAGTCTACTGCAACCAGCACTTACTAGCTCAAATTTCTGGGGAAAAACAAGCCTGTCTGCAGTAAGTAAGGTTTTCTACATCCAGACTTTTTTTCACATTACATCAAGGAAGATATCATCTGTGGCGTATTTTAGCTTATTATCACCCAAGTTAGGTCCGTCAGTCACAATGTTTAACCATGAAGTGCAGGTGAATCCTATTGAGCTATTGGAAATTATACTAAAAACTAGTACTTTGGATTATAGGTGGTTTGAATTTCTGTGTATTTGCTGAGAATAAATATGTCTTCAAGTTATCCAAATAATTATGAGTGTGCTTCCTGTTATGAGGGATTTCCTTTAACCGGAACTAAGCTTGGTTGCAAATGGTTTGAGGTCCTATTAAACCAACTGGCAGAGCAAACTGTGCTCTATTATTTGAAGAAGTACAAAACCAGAATGCTCTCCTTGCTGCCTGCAGGATTGGTATATACATTACATTATTTTCACAGTGTTTTATCTCATTCAAATATGATTAGCAACCTTCTATTTGCAAGAAGCTCTCTAGCACTCTGCAGCCTTTATTAGTCAGTGAGAGTTTTCACACTGTGCTCAGTTTTATCTACACTTGGATATAAGTCACGTGCTCCTTGTTTGCATTGTCCTGTTTTTGCATCTTAAATTTTTGCCTTCATCCTAGTTGCATAAATTCTGAGAAAAGTCCTCTTCCTTCTTTCATTTTTCTAACATTTGTGCAAAAATTTGTACTGACCTGAGCTACGCTTTCTATTCATTGCTGTTATTTGTTGTTTATTTATTCTCTTCATTTAAGCTTCCATGCAGCTTCCGTGTCCATGTTCTCTACTTGGGTTCTTTGAATATTGAGAGTCACAAAAGACATACCCGAACCACCCACCACCTTCTCTTCTGTTTCTGATTTCCCCGTTCCTTAGTGCGGTGCAGGAAGACCAAATGGGTTACAAGGGCTTATTTTTGTTAATTGTGCCCAGTTCTGACTGCTGGTGTCCTGTGGTCAGACTAGATTATGAAGAGCCAGCGCACATCCTTCTGTCTTCCTGTTGCCTGACTCTTGGTGGGTTGGATGACATTGCACCAAAACAGTAGCACAGCACTGTATTAATTCTGTGTCAATTAGTTATCAAAGCATTTTGCTGTAGCTAATATCTGTCTCCTAGTTGTTCAATGCACATGGCAGCAAGATTATGTTAGGTATATGCTATAGGTAGGATCGCTGCAGGAGTCCTCTTGCATCCTTTTAGTGTTAGGCTACAATCCTTGTTAAGCAGTTTAGCTCTCAAAGGTGATAATCATGTTATCTGGCTTATCAACTCCTGCAGCTCAAAAATGAGTGGGTTTATATCTCAGATAACTAGGTCCAACCAGTTAGTATTCATTAATATTCAACATCATCATTAAATATCCATACATTACTAAAAGGGGAATTATGCTTGCAGCACTCACATCCTCACTTCTTCTGAAAAAGCTTCTTTTTGTTTATTAGATAACAGACTAACAAACTCTCTTATGTGCTAAAATCAGAATGTGTTTAGACTAAGGTGTTGAGATAACTTCATTTCTGACAACTGACAAGATAATTAAAAGCGTCAATCTGTTTTGGCTCCTAATGCCTGACATTTACTGAAAGGTCAAGAGAGGTGACATTACGGCCTATAGTGGTGATGTGATGTAAATGTAAACTAAATAGTGCTTAGCTAACAGAATAGGGTATTCTGATGTGTAGTGAAGGATTCATATCATATGAGGTGTTAATTGAATTAGACAGCTCAGGGATTGCTATGTGATACACTACGGCCAGCAAGATTGTGTTATGTATTGTTTGATTTCTGATTTGGTGGTAAATAAAGTTACCGTGCTAACAGAGAGTGACCTCCTTTCTCAAGGTTTAAGTTTAAAATCACAACTACTTTAGAGCTGCTGTAAATTTTTATCAGTTGGGGCATCACATTTTTGTTTTATTTGTACTGGGGAAAAAAATTGTCACCTAGAAACTGGTTTTCCAGTCATCAAGTATTTATTTTACCTACCACCTAATTATCAACAACAATCTCCTTTTTTCCCAAAACAAGGTTTCTAGCCAAGAAGGTATGCCTAAGTAACCTTCCGCTTTTGTGAGTAACATAAATAAACATGTACCAGTATATAATACAAGCTTTCGTGTAGGCTATTCGGTTATTTATTTGAAATTACTTTAAAACCAGTCCATGAGAGATCAATTACCCTGACAAAGTCAGGTGTTGTTCTCAAAGGAGAGAACATGGTCCTCAATTTCTGTTTAACAATTTTATGTCATTCAATGTAAAGAAATGAAGGCACTTCATGCCCTTCTGGTTGAAAAGCAGGGAGGAAGCTAGTAGTTTTTCATAGTATAGTTATTGGAAGATGAAGTGACCAACTGGTGAAAGAGAATTCAGAATAAATTCACTGCAAGTGATACTCTGGGTAGAAACATAGCTCGCTGGCAGGTAGTAGCCAAATATTGACAAGCTGTGAGAAAAAACAGATTAAGTAGATTTTTTTTGAGTAATTTACTGAACTGTGACTCAGTTGTTAGAGTTTAATCAGATAACACGTTTTGCATCCCAACACAGAGAAAAGTCCACAAGACTACGGTGACAACAAGTAAATTGTTATTCCCCTTCTATACTACTAGGTTACACGTATGTATCCAAACCTGTATCTTTCATTGGCATGTGAGGTTAAAGGACAGGCAACTAGATTGTCTGGGTTCAACCCTACATTGTAGATAGAGTATATACTCAGGGAAAATTTAGTAGGAAGAGCTCACTGCATAAATAGGTTGTTTCCTGGCCAGTAAGCTGGGTTTAATTTATTTCATTTTTAGATATCCATATCTACAGTTAAATCTGTCTTTTATCAAAGACAGTGATAGCTCACCGGTGCTCAGGTATTTCTAGAAACTTGAGAGCCAACAATTGCTACTGAGGATGAAAGAAGAAATTAGCCCTGTGTAGTAATATGTCTAAGAGCAAAGGAAAACAGCTCTGGCCATCCTGGCCCTGTGTAGTTGGTTGGTAGAAGAAGAAAGGATGTGGATCACTGACACTGGGTGCACTAGTAATACACTACGTAACAGAAATGGAAGAAAGGCTCCTTTAACAGAGGATAATTACGTTGTCTTCACTTGCTGTCTCTGTTAATCAGTTGAGAGAGTGATAAAATCCTAACTGTTAGGTTAGGATGTGCTTAGCCTCAGCAATGTGGTCTGATGAGCCATTTGGGAACTGGGCTGGTGCATTACCTACTTGTGAGTTTGTTGGGACCCCAATCATTTTTTTACTGCCGAAATGCTCTAACATAAATAAATTTATGTTTAATCAATGGAATGAGGTTCCCCAAATGCACTGTGGAATATATGACCACAGACAAATATATATTTAAATGACATAAACTGTGTTGTAAAATAATAGATGACTGGAGGGATTCTTTGGCACTCTCCCAAAGATGATACCTTTAAAATCTGAGAGATATATTGCCCTGCTAGGTCAATAAAGTTGCAAACTGGAAAGGGAGAACAAGCTGCTGCCTAGGTTTTGCTTTACGAAAGTATTGTTTCAAAGGTCAGTGATCAAGAGTGCTACCTTTATCTCTGGACTTTTTGTGGTAAGTTCAGAGCTAACCGCCAGAACTTGAGGCTTTGCAAAACCAAAGTGATAATTGGCTTCCATAATCGCAGTCTTGTCTGAGACAGACAAGCAAAGTTGTCTGGGCTTTAATTATTTAAAAATCCTAATACTTTTTTTTTACTACCTATTTCACAGGGTTTTTTTTTTTCTCAGATAAAATACCTGTAAAACTCCTGGAGTATGAATTTCAATCATGGTTATTTTTGTAGCAATCACACAGTTCTTAATCTCTAGCACAAGCAAAGGATACTGTGCAGAGAATAGGTTACAATAAATTCACCTAATCTGTTGCCAATTATCTAATTAGCAAAAGTAAAAAATATGTGGAAATTTAGAGAATCCAGGGGCAGCTGGCATTTATTTGTGGAATGAGATCATGTTGCACGTGTTTCTTGGTATGTCCTTCTGCACTTAGAGCTTCCTTCATAGTGTGGATGAACATCAATGTCCTCGCCATAACTGGGAAGAACAACAACAACAAAAAAATTGAGATCAACCAAAAATCTTAAATATACAACTGTCTAGTTTGTTTCTTACACAGAAAGGTCTCAGTGAAATAAATGAGGTCGAAAGCAATTTTGACACATTTTAGAAGGGCTGTGGAAATCATCCCGAAAGCCTGGAGAAGCCAATAGATATTGACTTAGATTATTATAATGCTAAATCGATATATAATATCCATGCATTGATGTTTTTAAGTAATGTGCATAGAGGATTTCTCTTCTTTCCTGAGTATTCAATTCATACTCTAGCAGAACTTAAAGGCTCTGGACAGGACTCATTATACAGGTATTTATAAGCTATTTTTAAAAGTGTAGAAAGACTATTATTTTCCAATATATTTTCTAGGACATTTTACTGTATATATTTTGTCCTAAAAATATTTTGTCTTTCTTTAGCAGAAAGTGGCTTGAAGCAAACTGATAATCAAATTTGTCCAGTCCAGTTGTTAAATCTCTTCAAATAGCTTCCTTTGTTTGCTCAGCCTGCTCCCCTTGTTTCCAGAAACAGAGGAGTAGTCCTCTATTGCGTAAAGAAAGTCATGATCCATAGAGACTTTCAGAAAAAATGTTACTGACCCCAAGTAACTGCAGACAATAGTTCACGTATTTAAACACTTAAATCTGTTGCATTTTTTCTTTTTTATCTTTCCCCCCTGGCCCCAAATAAATGAATCTACCAGAATCACTGTGTGAGGGTTTCAAAGTTCCCAGATGTGAAACTTCTCATCTCAAAGGTTGGGTTTAGCTCCAAAAAAGTAAAGTGATAAAAATACAGGAAACATATCAAAGCTTTCACTTTCCTTTTTATACTGGGTTTTGACATTTGGAGGGAGAGGTGGAAATATGTGTTTGTGTTTCTGTGCTTCATATTTCCTTATTAGCTTCTGGGATTATTTGAAGATGTGAGGTCTTTCCTATGATTTTGCAATACGGTGAGTATTTACAACTCTTTACATGTTTTGAAATGGCAGTGGAGATAAAAAAAAAACCAAAAACAGATAGGAGACTTCCCACAAAAGTAAGGAAAATAAGGAAAGTAATGAACCACTCCCTGAGAAAAAGAATAACATGAGATAAAGAAGCCAAGGCAGGAAAATAACTGTGGTGTTCAGTACCACCGGTGTTTTGCTTCAGGAAAGTACTGCTTCTTTATGGACAGACCCAAGAGTGCTTTGGCTGCACAGTGCCGAGGCTGCTGCCCTCCTTGTATTTGAGAAAAGAATAACTGGTGTGCCTACCTTCCTTGGGGATTTTTGTCTTCTTTAAAGTAGCCCTTCTCCTGGGGCCTGGCTGAAATCAGGAGATGTTTGCACTTGAAAATCCTAGAGCCTGTTGTTTGACTAAGTTTTCTCTTAAGAAGTGACTTCAATCACTTTTTCTCTTTATTCCTCTTCAGTTAAACACTGAACTGGTTTGCCATTTGCCAGCTGTGTTGAGCTGCAAGTGCTGTTTTCCATCTCTGAGAGAAACAAAACTGCTTGGTTTCTGTGGCACGCGCCATTGGAGGCTATGCAATTTTTATTTCCTGGCATGATCTGCCTTAGGAGGCTTTTTCTGGTGGCTGGGGCTCCGTGTCCTCCTTGCTGGTACAAGTGTGCTCCTGCCCTCCTACCCCACCACGCAGCTCTTCATGGTAAGCAACAGGATGTTTCATAGGCACAAATTACACTGGTAGAGGATGCTTTCCTGAGTTTTATCCTCAGCTTACTGTTAAAATCAACAATCCAACAATCTCTTTATTATTATTTCAGAACAGTGACTAACCCAGGAGGGAGTGTGCTAAAACTGTCACACTCTTGATTCTGATTAAAAGCAAGAGCCCATTTCTTAGAGCTTTGCAAGCAAAACAGCTGAGTAATACAGAAAAAGGAATGAAAATACTGCCATCTCTTCCTCTGGTTCCCAAAGTCAAGTTTTCTTACCGTTGTGTGTGAATTCTACTCTTTTCTGGTTTGAAGATGTAAAAATGCAAAGTTTTAATTACTTCTTATATCTTCAAAAGGAAGATCCCTCAATTCCACAGAGGTGACTGGAGCTGATGGTGGTGGGGGGGTCTGGCTGCCCTGGCTGGGAAGGACCATGTCGCAGCTGGCGGGAGGTGACAGCTTTTTTCTGCTGAAATTCACCCTCTTCAGAAGGCTGTCACGATACCAGCTTTTAAGCTTTACACAGAACATATTTCTTTAGACAGGGTTTCTTAATATAACCTTGACAGCTGGCTGACCATCTCTTGTGCTTTCAGAAAGTCTTATGCAACACATACGCTGGGCCTTGCAGGATAACAACTCTTACATTTGGTCATTAAATATAAAACCAGTACTCAGATGTGATGATGATAAAAGCCTTTAGAAAAACCAATACATTCCCCCTGGTGATTCTTTGGGGTGATTTTTCTGTTATTTATACTGTTCTAATCTCTATCCAAATCTTGCTGTCTGGCTTCTTCTAAGCTCTTTCATCAGAAATAAGCATTAAAAAAATATGACAAATGCTGCAATCAGTTGTTATGGGAAAACCAGATAATTTTAAGAAAAGTTGAGTGCTTTACCCACTAAAGAAGCATGACATTCAACACCTTGTCCTTTGAACAAATATAGATGCCACAATATAAAGACACCACAAAGAATATTTTAATACCACTGTAAGTAAAAATGCATCCATTGATTTTATATGAGAGAACAAAATTCTTAAGTGTAAGCCTGAAATAAGAAAATCCACGTGTCATGTCAAATGGATATGAGGAAGAAAGAATCAGTTCTGAAAACACATTATTTCCTTCTTGTGTTACGTGTAGGAGGTGAAATTGTACCACCTTTCTAGATGCACATGGCAATTGTGTCTGCTGCTGAACTCTTTACATCCATAGGGTTAATCTTGGAAAGTTACTGGCACTTTTCATTCTCTTTTATTTAAAAAAGAAAAGTCATATGCAGCTATGTTTCCATTTCTTATTAGAGAGAATCTCCATGCTCACAGGAGCAGGGCAGGGCAGCCGCTGTGCTCCCGCCACATCGAGACCCTGGGAGACCCTTGTAGTAGCAATCACCCCATGTTGTTTTCACCCAAACTGATGCCAGCAGTTATGGGTAACGCTTTTCCTGCTTGAATGTCTGTACACATGTGGACAGAGTGGTGGGATCAGCACAGCCAACCTGGGCTGAGCAACGGCCAGAGTGGAGGTGGCCACTGGGGCTGCCCCTCTGCAGGGCTCCACTTGACCCCAAACATCACAGTTGGCAAAGCCACCACCTCCAAGACCCACGGAAAGGAAAAATGAGTGTGTGAAGCTGTAGGAGCACACCTGGGAAAAATGGGTGTTGGAGAGATCCAGCTGGAAGCAATTTGAGAGAACTAAAGGACAGGAAGAGGAAAAAAAACATCAGTGCATTTTTTAAACATTGTGAGAGACAGTTAGGACCCACAGCAACACGTTAATGCCATTTGAGACTCACAGTTGCTCTCTATTTCTCATACTCCTTTACTCTTGAATTCAAGAGTAATTAATTAATTAATAAGTCTTAATTTTGCTTAGTTTGGGTCTAGATTTGCTTTCCTCCCCCTTGCTTTGCATTTCACTTCAGCCTGCTTGAATTAAAACCTGCGTATGAAGTTGGAGACAGGCAGAAAGGAATCACTCTTCTTTGTAGACAGGTCTTTTCTGCAAGCTATTTCCCCCTCCCGTCCTTTCACCAGGTGTCTGCTCGGGGTGCATCCCTCCACCGCGCAGGGAGCCCCACATCCCATCTCCGTGCCTTGCCGCAGTGCCCGCCCCGGGCATGTGCCTCCAAGCCGCCCCGAGTGCTCAGCATCCTGCAGGATTGCTCACTCTCAACTCACAAGTCTGGGAAGATCAGCCTTGCTTTTCTTCTTCCTCTAATTAACGTCAGAAATATTTTATTGTCATGCTCTCTTTATCCCAGCGTTCCTCTAATTAGCTCGCTGAGTTATTCTGCGTGCATTTGAGGCTGCTCAGTGTTAATGAGTCTGTCAGTCACAGTCTTCAAAGACTCAGCTTCAGAGAAGCCAGAGATGGAAAGGACCTATTAGAGATGGTTAGTTCCTGCCTCAGAAAGCAGGAGTCCTCCAGGCTTCGTTAAATCATTTGTAAAATTGGCAGTGTATCTTTCAGGCTTTGAGAGTGGCATATGTAGTTTTTTCAGCCCAGCAGTTTGACCAAGGCAAATTTTGAATACTGAAATGAAAAGTTACTGCCATGTGTCAAAGGCTACATGGAAAGACTATGCCTGATTTGCAAATATGCTGTTCTGCATTCTGGTCTTACCTTCACAGCACACCTATGCCAAAACTGCATTTTGTGTAAATAAAATCCTTTCTGAGCTTGCTAAGGTAGGGACATCTACTTAGGCTGGCTATAAAGAAGCCAATGAATCCTCTAAAATGCCCGTGGGACTTCTGGAAACCATCCACGCTGGACCTAGGCTGCCCCATTACCAGGCCCTGAGCCACCTCTTCAGTTTAGCTCTGCGTCATAGGTTTCTCCTGAGCCAGACTCATCCTGTATGCTGCTGCTGCAGACTTTCACTGAGCCACAGCTTCTCTGAGCTACCTCCTGCTTGCCCAACAATTTTTTCTAATTGTATTTAATTTAATGAGCTGTTTCAGAAACTCTAGCCATTTGAATGGCAGTTGGATGGTTTCTGTGTGCCAGTATCTCTACAGCAGAAGGGGCCTCATTCTGTCACTGCTCCATCCCTCTGCAGGGCAGAAGTCCATCATTTTGTGCAGAGAACTGGTCTCATTGTCTGCTAAATATGTGGCTCCACTGGTTGAGCTAGCTGGGCATTAGTTGGTGGGTGGTGAGCAACTGGGTTTTTTTTGCATCACGTGTTTTTCTTGGTTTCATTTTTTTTCTTTTTTTTTTTTTTTAATTATTACACTGTCTTTATCTCAATCTACGAGTTTTCACACTCTACCATTCTAATTCACTCCCTCATCACACTGGGGATGGGCATGTGGGGGGAGCGTGGGGGAATGAGTGAGCAGCTGTGTGGTGGTTTGCTGCCTACCAGAGTTAAACCACACCACCTTGCCAACCAGTTTCTCATTCATCTCATACCTTGCTGCTGAACCTTTAGTCTGCTCACGTGCCCATGTCACACATGATTAGATGTAATTAATTCTGAAAAATTCATGCTCAAGCAATGAATCAAATTGGAAGCAGCAGTGTGACTGTGATTGAAGTGCTTGTTTAATGTATCATGAGCAAGGTCACAGACAGTCACGGTTTGTCTCCATAGGTAGATACAGACAGGACATCTTCTTTGCAGTTTAAGTGACAGGGTTATTCAATCCTCTGAGCTGGCTCACAACTTGGAAATGTGTATGGGAAAGACATGCTCAAGTCTTTCTGCACCTTTCAGCATCTTCATGTCCTCACAGAGGAGTGTGCTTGTGTAGCTGTTGACCCTTCGGTGTAGGGTGCAGCTGTCAATGAAGAAGAGGAAAACAAGGTCCTATTTTCATGTCTGCTGAAAGTGTCCAGGTACAACTGCAGTCTCTGCAATCTCTCCTGGCAGACCTGAGGGACAAGCCATTTCAGAGACACAGATCTTATGTCCTGCCTTTGGAATTGCATCAACCAGACTGTCCTCTTTGCAGCAGAAAGGCTCAACTTGGTAGATCCCAGACACTAAGCTTCAGGCTTCCTCCACTGAGTCTCAGTAGGTGTTGGTTGGCCAGATCTTACCAGCTACCTGTTCAGTGGCTCACAACACAGCTGTACCAATTCACAAGTGTCCTCAGTCAACAGACGAGGAAGGCCTTCTCTGGAACATCTGTGGTATTGCTAGATGTGTAGCAAGTACAGTAGTCATCTGGGCTATGATGTTTTTCTTGTGATAACAACAAATTTTATGCAGGGCCAGCAGAACGTAGTCAGCGGTAAACACGAACAGCAATAGGAGCAAAAGCACAGACCAATATTAGAAAAGTAAATGACTGGCTGTAACATCCTGGATTCCTCATCCTGCATGCAGGTTCTTAGTTTATTCAGAGAATTACTTATCCTTATATACCTTCTCTTTTTTTTTTTTTTTTTTGAGGATAAGCGAGAGAGAGAGAAGAAGAAACAAGGTGATTGCAATTCATAAAAAGTGACCTTTTAATGTTGTTGACCATTAAATCTCACCAACAGATCCTAGAGGAGCCTACTTAAGGATTATAACAACTGTGATTTCTATCGTAGTGTTTAACCTTTCTTATTAAGCAGCCCAGGAGCAAGAACATGAAAAGCTAAGTTTTATAAATATGGACTGGAAAAGAGAATCACTGAGGGCTGTTCAGACTGGGTTTTTTTTGCACTTACATTCAGAGAAACATTGTGGGGATGTTGAGATGAGCTCTGGTTTTGCTTCTCTGTTGATGTAAGCCGAGTGCACTGCTAAAGCCTTGTTTCAGCTTTAGCATTAGCTACAACAGTAGTGTTTCAGCTCACTGGATGCCTACTCCCACATGAATACTGAGGGATGAATGACCTGAGCCATTAAAAAGCAATAAACTCACTTCCAGTAATTCTACATGCCACTGTAAAACAATCCAACATCCCTATCAGTGCATTAGCTCTGGCTGCACGAGGGGACTTTAGGGGTGAGTGGGGACAGCAGGGAGCTCAGGAGGGAGATGGCAGCTGTGGCTGAAGCCTTGAGACTCCCTGTGTCATCTCTGACAGGTTACTTCAGCACTTTGTGCTTCAGTTCTCTGCTGGAAGTACAGCTAATGTGATTTCACTGAATTGCAGGAGGGAGTCTTGTGGCTAATTAAATGGAGGTTTCATAGAATCATAGAATCATAGAATCATAGAATGGTTAGGGTTGGAAGGGACCTTCAAAGGTCATCTAGTCCAACCCCCCTGCAAGGAGCAGGGACATCCCCCACTAGATCAGGTCGCTCAGAGCCCCATCCAGCCTGGCCTTGAATGTTTCCAGGGATGGGGCATCCACCACCTCTCTAGGCAACCTGTTCC
>JAAGAY010137596.1:0-31380 GCA_011801015.1 Ardeotis arabs
CTATCTTTTTTTTAAAAAAAAAAAAAAAAAATACAAATCCCCCTATGCAAGGGAATAGGGAGGGATCCAGGGTTCTTGATCCATAACTCATACACAAGGCCTGGTATTGGTGAGGGGGTTAATTTGTCTGAACGTTGTGGTCTATAAGCTGATAAAGAAGTGCAGGTTATTATTTGACTGCTGTTACTTAGTATTCTTATCATGGGTTCAGAAAAGTTAGGCATCTTCTGATTGCTTCTGATGCTGCTGTTCCGCAGTATACTAGTGTTATTGCATGAATGAAACATCTTCTGATATGTTTTGTATGGAGATCACAGCAGCTAGCTGAACAGTAGAACAGCTGTAATTTGTAAGACAGTGAAATTTAGGGGGTTGTTTTGTTTGTTTGTTTGTCTTGTTGGGTTTTTTTTTGTGAGCTGCAGTCTTTGGTCTCCCCAAAATTCTGGGGGGTCGTCTCTTGGAAACTCATATTCACACAGTTGCTTCTAATTGCGAATAAAGATGGAAATCTGAAATGTATGCTGAAATGAATTTAAAAGTACAAATTAAGGAGATATATATTCTTTCTGTTTTCGTAATGTTAGTAAAATTGTAGCCTAAGCTTTTGATCATAACTTCCATTTTTCTAAAGCATACTCTTCTACAAAAGATACCAGAAACAAATTTTTTATGCTGTCTTGCTGTAAGAGGCCTTAACATATCTGTGAGTAGCTTTATGGATGAGAGGCAAACTGATAGTGCCATTTGGCACCTGCACTACTATATAGTACCGCTTTTTTGAAGCTGGGATTTTTCACAAGGCTTTGTCATTACTTGCAAGTTGAGGATAGTGCCTTGATAAAGCAGTTTTTCTTGAGTACATCGCTTTGGTTGCCAGAAAGTACTGTTTTCAGTGGAAGTTTCACTTAACAGAGATGGATTAAATGTATGGGAAAGTTTTCCTGAAAACCTGATATCCAGTGCTGTTACTTTACAAGAGTTAAACTTAATTAGTGCCTTTGTGAGAAGAAAGAGTTAGTGAAGGTCATAAAATATCATGGTTGAATAAACGTACCCATGCCCCAGATTCTGTAAGACCTAAACATTTTTGTATCTTGAGCTAGAAGAGTTCAGAGATGAGTCAGGTGTACTGAGTGGATTGTCTGAATAAGAGAATAGGAAGCTAACAGCACCTTTCTATATTATGCTTTTTAGCTTCTGGCAAATTTTATTGGGTAGGGAAAAAACTACCAGTAAACACTACAGACCTCTTCCTTATCTCCTCAATCTATTACTGTCTCTTGGATGTCATAGCCTCACTCCTTTATCCCTTAAAACTCTAAATCTTGTGGAACCAAGAGTCCTCATTGTTCTTCTGGTGAAGTTCTAATTTTCTGTTGAAGTTCTTATTTCAAAGTGTCATTTATTTCCCATGGGAGAAGAGTTATAATGTCACAAGGGAAGGATCTGGAGTTTCTTCTTCAGCATAATGCTGCTGTTGAGGGCCTGAGACTGTTTGTCTTTTTTAAATTCGTAAAGTAAAGATATATGATTAAATAAATAAAAGTATTAATAATATAAAATTGTTAATATGAGATGCAGGTTTGGGGATTTTCTAGAGCACCTCAAGTTTTAACTCCTGTCATACCCTTTGTTAGCATCCTTTGAAAGACAGTATTTTAACATATGATTTCCAACCAAAAATTCTTTGGCTGAAGGTGGTGTTCTGTGCTAAACTGTCTGGTTGAAGTAGTTTTGCGGGATGTTAGCAAATACTATATAGTGATTCGTAGGGTTTTATGCAATTCTAGAAATAAAGGCTTTGTACGATTTTCTTACTTCAGAAAGGTAACAAAAACCAGACTGTTTTGACAGGTATCTAATGGTACAGACTTCTAAACGTTGAGTGGATAGGGTGTACTTAATTCTCTGTTCATGTTTTGTGTGTAGAATTAATATCTGAGCTTTCGGGAACGAACTTATTTTAGATTTTGTCAAGCTGTGTAGTTTCGGTGTCTGATTTATGCTGCCGGCTTGCTTTGCCTTCACTGTGGGCTTTCCAGGCTGCAACACCCATGGGAGAGACTCTTTTTAAACAGAATACAAAACTGTCAAACTGAGAGTCTGAGCCTGAGAAATTATCCAAGTAGTTGCGTTCAACACAAGAGGCTGATCTATTATTAAATCAGATTGGGCTGTGAGAAATATGCCGTTGATAACTTCTGTGATATAGTATGTGTCATAATACACATGCCTTTGTAGCTGCATTGTCTTGCTGTTTTCTGTTATGGTAGTCAGTCACATAAAGCAGGAATGAGTGTGTAGAATGGTCATGGCGAAGTGAGGAAATGCAATAGAGAAGGCACTAAATTACTATGGTGACCCAATTTCTGTTACTGGCTTTGTCACTGGTTGTCTATATAACCTTCTGTGCATTCATTTAGCTGTCTGTACTTTAATTTCCCAAGCCTCCTATCACTTAAACAGACATGACCTTTCATTAGTTGGTAGTGGAGCTTCATGCTAGTGGTTCCATCCAAACACTGTTGTAATACTTAAAACACAGAAAAAATTCTGTGCCGTGGAAAACATGGACTAAGACTTGAATGAAAACTTTTATTTCCTTACTCTTTGAGTTCAGTAGTTTTGAAGGAGCTTTTTGTGGTAGTAGATTTAAAGGGTGTTTCCCAAGTGTACTGAAATGCATTATATCTGGAAGATATTACTGACTCTGGAATATTAGCTTACATCAGAGTTGTCATTCTCTTATCGCATACTGTTATTGACACATTCTCGAAATGTATGTGTTCATTTACGTGAACTTGGAGACCTGACTGTTTCTGTCTGAGGTTTTTAAAATTACTACAGTGCTTCTCTGAGAAGAACATGGACTACTAAGAGACAAAGCAAAAATTTGTGTCTCCAAGAGGACAACAGTATGATTTTTTTTATCTTTTTTTTTTTTTTCTTTGAGATCAGCTATAAGTGAAAACACTTCCTTATAGGAATGAAGTGATTTAACTACTGTTGGTCATTGACATCCCCTGGTTCCACTGATGTTAAATCTCATCTGCAGTGTGTTCGTATAGTCATAGTCTAGTCTGGAGAGTGGTACATGGGCAAGGACATTCCCATTCCATTTCCTCTTCCTGATAGGGATTGTTGCTGAAGATGCTGAATTAGTTTCCCTGTTAGTAAAATGTGGAAATTCTACCCACTTGAGTTAGAAGACATGAGGAACTGTTAGTGGTGAGACTAGGAAGGGGGGTGAACCATTTTTAAAATTTGTTGGGTTTTTGTTGTTTGTTTGTTTGTTTTTTATTTTATTTTAAGAGTATGTCCACTAGAGAGCAGCAGAAAACCTGTATTCCTAGAAGCTTTAGCTATTCAGCTGATGAGGCATTGTTTTCTGCTTCTAAGAGAGGGGGAGAGTAGTTTCAGAAAGAAGTAGTGATCTATTTGTGCTGAGAAAGTCATTCGGTTGTGTGTGACAGTGTGCTGTGCCTTGGCAGGAGACAGAAGATAGTGGCATTGAACTGGAACAAAAGTATAAACTGTATCAAGTTGCACTTGTTGGGAATTCTGTAGCAAAAGAGAAGTGGGAACAAAATGAATGAGAAAGATAAGACACAAAATGCTTTATTTAGTCATAGTGGCATCAGTGTGTCCCCTACAATTTTACAAGATCAGGAAGATGAATAAGCTTAACAAGGTCAACCCAAACCTTATTTTTCACTTCAGGTAACTTGGCCTCTGTACAATGACTCAATGTAAATATATCTTTGTGAATATCTGTCTCTTACTGTAGACATTCAGATGCATGCACAGTTATGATGAGCCAAGAATATTATTTAAATAGCAAAAAAAGTCATGGAATGAGCAAGTGTGATAAAGGCCTGCTTCTTAAGAAAGTTGAAAGAAATACCAATGTGTGAATATTTTAGGAAACTTTGTAAACGGTTTTAATGGGTTAAAAATCATCTGTTCGAGTATAAATTACCAAAGGCACACCAGCAGGAAAAGAACTGTTAAATGTTCTCATAGTTAAACTCTGAATAATAAGACTTTCCTTCTCTGATCACAGTGAGGTGGAAGGGAGGAGGATGAGAAATTGCATTTAAGAACTTTATATCTTTTCTGTAACAGTAGAGGATGATTGGCAGTAATTTGTTTTGATTCAAAATCTTGGGGAGAAGAAATCTTTTCAGAGAAAGAGGTACAAGTCAGAATCAAGACTTTGAGATGGAATGTATATTTGAGACAAGATCACTGTTTGCTTAAATTTGTGATATCCAAGGATAGAGAGGAATGTAAAATTTGAGGTAATTCAAGTGGTTATCTTAATCTCTTGAATTTAAGTGAAAAACTAAACTTCAGATTTGTGGGCATCTTTTGCTTTGTCAGCTATTAATCCTCGCATCTTTGGTGCGAGATTTTGTATCCTTGAAAGATGCTTGTTTGTGGCTCGGTGCGTTTTTTGTCTTTTGGGCATGAATGTTTAAGATTTTAAATTTGTCTAAATTTCTGCATGCAGATACACAAGTTCTATGCTAGCTTTTGCTCTCCACAGATGAACAATTGGAGTCAGAGTGTATTAATATTTTTATTGTTGCTACTGCATTGTTTTCTGTCTGGCTTTGGTCCTGTAAATGCAAGAAGGAATGGAGAAATAAATTTGAAGTAGTAGTTTTCCTTCTCCAAGAACTTCTGCAATTTAAAGAATGAAACTTGATCATCTTAGACATGATTTGTCTATCATTCCTGCTTCCCTGTCCTGCTTCCCTCCTTCACTAGTGCAATTGATAGCTTCAGTGAACCAGGAACTTGAGTAATGTAAGGTTTTCCTGTGGCTTTATAAATAACAAGTCTAAACCATATTCTTGTATGAAAGGATATGTTGTCAGGTCATTCAGGGTTTATTTTTTAATGAGGATTAAGGCTTTATATGCCCTTTACTCAGCACAAAATTGAAGCCATCCAGTAATGTATAAAGTATTCATCTTGGGTAGGCAGCAGCATCCTGTTTGTCACTTACTAAAGCTATACCCTTGGTTATTGTGAAAAAATTGCATTATTTTTATTGGATTTGAAAATAGCAGAATTGTATGCTGTAGAGGATGCAGTGTTACTTAAAAGTCTAGATCTTTAGTATGAGGAACTGTAATGGAATTTTTTTGCCTGGGGGAGCATCTAGGATTGCAGTTTTTCTCTTTTCATACACAATTGTTTAAGGAGATATTACTTCAGCTTTAAATTTAACTTTCTTTCATCTGCTCATATCCTAATTTTTTTTTTGTCCCACTAAAAAGCCTTGTATTGTTGTTCTTTAGTGTTACAGTTCTGTGTTTTTGTAACCAAAAAGATTATAGACCTCAGTGTTTTGCATTTTTATTTCTTTAGTCATTCAAGTTGTTTCTCAACTCAGAACATGTACCAATACTAACATTAATGTTTTTTTCTCAATACAGCATTACAGTGTTACTGCCATCTATGTACAAAAGACAACTTTACATGTGTGACAGATGGGCTATGTTTTACCTCAGTAACACGAACTGCAGACAAAGTCATACACAATAGTATGTGTATAGCAGAAATTGATCTGATTCCCCGAGACAGGCCGTTTGTTTGTGCCCCCTCCTCTAGAGATGGAGTCATTACTTTGCCTCATTGCTGTGAGAAAGACCACTGCAATAAAATAGAACTTCCAATTCCAACACCAGGTAAGGGGTTTTGGCATATTTGATTTTTTTAATTACTTTTTTAAACAGAAAATTCTGTAAGAGTGGACGTTTCAGTTCTGAAGTTGTAGGTGAATCAGAAGGCCTAAAGTGCACTCTAGATTCCGCATTCAAGAAGTTTAATCTTCTGGATAGGGACATTAGAGCCAGTTTTGAAGACTGGTATGCAAGTTAAATGGAACCTGTGCACATAGTTGCTTTTGTCCTATGTAATACTTATTTTGACACCTACTGTGCAAAAGTTTTAACAAATACTTGGAAATAATTTAAGATCACTGCAAAATACAGTAAATTTAGTTGCATAAAAAGAAGTAGTTTTACCATTTTCTCTTCTTTTTACTGTCAGACCCTACTGCAGGAAAACCAGCTTCTAATCTAGGACCCGTGGAACTGGCTGCTGTCATTGCTGGACCTGTCTGCTTTGTCTGCATTTCACTAATGTTGATTCTATATCTTTGTCATAATCGTACTGTAATTCATCATCGTGTGCCAAGTGAAGAAGATCCGTCACTGGATCGTCCCTTTATTTCAGAAGGAACTACTTTAAAGGATTTAATTTATGACATGACAACTTCAGGCTCT
Organism: Ardeotis arabs; assembly: GCA_011801015.1. NCBI lineage: Eukaryota > Metazoa > Chordata > Aves > Otidiformes > Otididae > Ardeotis > Ardeotis arabs. Next base: position 6,300 of record JAAGAY010137596.1, read on the forward strand.
GGTTCAGGTAATGTCACTATCCTTGAGTAATGTCACAATTGTAGTAGTAATTACTCTTGTAAGAGCCTTGTAAGACATCAAATTATTTTGTCAAATCTACTTATAATTACCTAGAGAAATAACAATAAGAGCTACTTCCGTGTAGATTCATTCAATATCAGTGAAGATTCAATACATGGAAGTGAAATGAAAGAAACATATCAAGTTGCTGCTACTGTTCCTCTCATTCTGAGAGGATGGTATGCAGGGAATATCACAGTCAACTATTGTAAATGTTTTTGTTTCCTCTGTTAGTAAGGCTCAGTCACTTACTACTTTTGTTCTGCACAGCATATCAAATTACTATCTTCTGTGGTTTTGAAATAATTCATAAAGCTTTTTTCTTTAGCTTTAAACTGAGTATTCATTTGTATCTGTAGCTATTGTTATGTGAAGAATATCCTGAATTCTAAGTATGAGTTAATATTTTAGCCCGTTCTCTCCTTATAGAAGATATTTTTTCAGTTGCAAATAGCCATTTCTGTGTCTATAGAGTGGATGCAGTATGCAGACCACATCTGAAGAATTTCTATCCCTTGTTTTCATGAATTTTTGTTTAAATTTTGACTTTAGTAGGTGCTGCTCTGGGAAAATGAGGCAGTAGTCTGTTCACTGCATATAGTCTCTGCTGTCGTAGTCCTGACATAGTTGTTTATAGGATGGTGGTGGTCTTGTGTCACAGAAGTATGGTTTGACAGGAGATCATAGAATCATAGAATGGTTAGGGTTGGAAGGGACCTTCAAAGGTCATCTAGTCCAACCCCCCTGCAAGGAGCCGGGACATCCCCCACTAGATCAGGTTGCTCAGAGCCTCATCCAGCCTGGCCTTGAATGTTTCCAGGGATGGGGCATCCACCACCTCTCTGGGCAACCTGTTCCAGTGTTCCACAACTCTCATCGTGAAAATTTTTTTCCTAATATCCAATCTAAATCTACCCCCCTCTATTTTAAAACCATTACCCCTAGTCCTGTCACAACAGGCCCTACTGAACAGATGATGTGTCAGATAAATCATTGTATAAAATAATGCCTGGTCCATGTTAAGGAGCAAGACATCAGATTGTGAACTGCAAGCTCTTATCAGCCTTCTACTACATAAAAAGTTTAAATAATTTAATATTGAAAATTATTCCTACTACTTGCAAATGTATGTGCTGAAACATCCATGCCCTTCCAGAGTGCCTTCTGCAAAGAAATACTGATGTTTGATTCTTAAGTGCTGAATTCTTTAATTTGCCAGACTTGGAAAAAAATTATAACAAACCCCAAGCATCTAGGTTGTACTTCTTTCCAATGGCAGTAACTGGTAAAACTGTTTAGAGTCCATTGCCCTATCGAGTAAAATCAATGTGACTTGCTGCCCTGGTTTTATTTAGTGAGAGGGACTACAGTGGCAGCTTCTGTAAAAGGCTGCTAGAAGGTTTCCCCTTTTTATCCAGTGGACTTGGCTTGGCTTATGGCGGACCTGCTGCTGGCCAGGGCCTAGCCAGTTGGTAGCAGAATGTTCCCTGATAACGCCTCTACGATATCGTATTTAAGAAGGGGAAAAACAGGAAAAGAAAAAAGAGAAGATGTGAAGAAGCTGGAGCAGGGCAGAGAGGGGGAGGTGCGAGCCTTGTGGGCCTTGCTGCCCTCACCCTCTGACCTCCCAGTGGGTGGCCATCTGGGCCTGACTCAGCCCAGCCTGGCTGCAAGAACTGGAGAGATGAGATGTGAAGAGAACCTGAGAGGCATATGCCTGAGCCTGATTGTGAAGAATTTCTTGTGAGAGAAACAGCTACAGATGCCGAGGTCAGTGAAGAAGGAGGGGGAGCAGTAATGCTGCTCCTGGCCAAGACTCCGGCGCAGCCCGCGGTGCAGCCCGCAGCGGACCCCAGGCCGGGGCAGGCAGATGACTAAAGGAGGCTGTGGCCTGTGGAGGGCCCGCTGGGGCAGCTGTTCTGGAGGGACTGCACCTCGTGGAAGAGATGACCCACATCGGAGCAGTTTCCAAAGGACTGTAGCCTGTGGGAGGGACCCCACGATGGACCAGGGAAGGAATGTGAGGAGTTCTTCCCCCAGTGAGGAAGGAGTAGCATAAAGCAATGTGTGATGAACCCCCATTCCCTCTTCCCCCCGTGTGCCGCTTGCAGCAGGGAAGGAGGTAGAGATAATGTTAAGCCCATGAAGAGGGAGGGGTTGGGGGAGGTTATCTTGTTTTCTTTTTCATTATCCTGCTTTGGTTTTAATAATAAATTGAAATCATTTTCCCCACATCGAGTCCATTTTGCCTGTAATGTAACTTTAAGGATTTCTCCCTGTCCTTATCTCAAACCTCGAGGCTTTTCCCTTATATTATCTCTCCCTGTTCTCTCGGAGGGTGGGGGGAGTGAGAAACTGTGTAGTCTGGTCCCAGTCAGGGCTAAACTATGACACTTGCTGAACTTGTTTAGAATATAGGCCAAATAACTCATCTTTAGTCATATGTTCACTGAAGAAGGTGAGATTGCACCAAGTGTGTAGGCAGTTATTTTTCAATTGAGAAAGTTTTTGTGTGTCCAGATAAGATTTGATCATGATAGGGCAAGTTGCTCTCTGGTTAGAACTGGAGCTTTGGTAGTTTGTGTTTATCTTAATTTTATCATTTACTAACAGCAATAACTAAATCAAATAATGGAAGTTATTAATAGAACTTTGAATATATTGGGGCAGAAGTTGCTAGATGCAAATGCTGGACTTAGTTTCCAGTTCTGTTCTTTCTAGCAGGTGTATACAGAAGTAAGAGACTTGGGGAATATGAAGGAGTCAGAGATACACATTTCTTGCAATGCAGGAAGCTGTGATATATAATTGTTACGCTATTAGGAGAGTAAAACTGTTCATGTCTGCAGGTATAGACTTTTCCTAAAGAAGGCTGAAAAGAAATTCCTTTTTTAAAAAAAAAAAAGTTAAACCTTAAAAGAGCAGGTATACATTCTATATGTATAAGTAGTCATCTACTGCTAGCTGTACTAGCTGCTATCACTGTAAATCCAGAAAGAAAGCCTTTAAAGTTTAGCCTTGAAAGTGTGTTTAGTCATACTTGTTTTAAAACGCTGTCAGGTTGATAGTTTCCTTATAACTTCTGTGGATCATCACAGCACTTCTGCCACTTTCTACATGGCTGCTTTCCCACATTTCTTTGGATCAGAATTCAGGCCTATGATAATGTTAATTCAGACTTGGTTGTCAATTGATCTTTCCATTTATTACCAGGAATATTCCTTCATTTTCCTTCTGGCCTTCTTCGCTGTGGTGCTTCTGAGCCTCTTTTCATGTTTGAAAACTCTGGAAGTACTCCTTTAAAATAAGCTCTTGAAAAGCAGGGGAAGCCTAGTTAGAAGACACTTAGGATTCCTCCTCCAGAGCAAACTGTTAGAAACTACTGACTGTTCCCTTGCCTATTTGCAAGTTACACTTTAAGTAGAAGCAGCACGCTGGGGAATTACTTAGTTTTCAGGGCTTCAGGACACTCAAGTTGGTCTAGACTCCCAGAGCACCTGACCTACTGTAGTGTTAGAGCCTTGGCTACTGATGACTGCATCAGAGGAAGGAAAAAAACCAGATATGGTTGAATTTGACTTACCCCAAAGGAAAGCTTTTTACTAATTTATTTTTATGCTTGAAAGACAAAGTAATGTTCCCTGCAAAAGCAAGAAGACTCGATGTTTCTTTAAGAGTGGTCTTTTAACTTCAGCTGCAGTGAGTTCCATGTTTTTCAGCTGTTTGTAAGACAAGTAGTAGCCTTATTTAGTGTTCTATACTTCCTTTTTATTATAACAAGGGGATAGGAGGTGCTTCGAGTACTTATTTTCTATACTGTTGGCAGTATATATGTGGACTTGCATCACTTTGTCTCAAAATTACTCAATCAATAACTGTATAAATTCAGTGCTCTAGCACTTGAACTGATAAATTTTTTGTGCCCTGAAGTATGTGTGCAGCAATTGAACCTCACTGAAATACGTATTTTAATCTAGAGTTTGTTACAGCACACTTAAAATTGAGAAGACTGTACATTTATGGAATAAACAGGCAGTGTGGAAGAAGGTCACTGAAGGGAGAAAAGTCAGAGCTGCTAGTTAAAATAGTGCTGAACTCTATCAGAAACTGAACTGTGTGAAAGGGATGCTATTAGGGTGAGAGGTTGAAAGAAACACAATGGAAATGTACAGAACAGACTAAATAATCCAGACCTAAGAGGCACAGCTAAGGAAGTATTTGGTCTGATGACCTAAAGTACTATTCCTAAATTCATTCTGAAATGCCATAAGAGCTCGTAGTCAAATAAAAAGAACTCTACCAGTTTTGTATTATGATATTCTCTGAAGAGAAGCATATAAAATAAAGTGATCAGAACTGTAAAAATTGGCTTCCTGCTCAACTCAGAAGGGAAGTAGGATTCGTTTTTTGCAATGATGAATAGCAAACTGTTATTAATTATTCGGTCTTGACTACTGTTAGTACTGCTCTGTTGTTCCATGATGAACAAGACCTGAAATAACTAGAGGCTTGATGAAACATCTAAAATAGATCCTTCTGCTAAAGCTGCAGCTTCTAAGAGAAGGATTTCAAAGTCTCTTGGAGCTGAGAATGCTCTAAGATCATGATGCAAATATCTAAATATCAACTACATATTGTATAGACAGATTGGGATGCCTGGCTCTTATGCTCCAGCTCATAAATGAGGAAGTAACTTAGTTGCAAGGATATAGGAAGAATTGCCTAAAATGGGGGACGTTATTATTAGTAGATGACTTCAAGCAGGAACTTAGTGTTAGAAATCTAAAGGATGACAAAAATCAATGTAAAGTTGAGTCAACTGTGGCTGTAGAACTCCTTAAGAATTCATCTGCAGTTCATAAAAGCTTGAAGAGAATGAGATTTTTTTCACAGTTCATGTGGCTGTTTTTTTAAAATTACTCTTCAGAGGAAATCTTCTGGGCAGAAGCATACAAACAGGAATATGAACAAGAATAAAGTTCTAGCAGCTGCTTTTGTTGGCTACCTTTACCGCTTTAGAACTTAATTCTTTAATTCCTGAATTTATCCCAGTTGGGTACAAACAACTTCTGCATTGGACAATCATTGGTACAAACTAATCAGAGTACAATTAAGATATGGAAACAAAAAGGAATTCTTTTGTTAAATTTTCAGAAGGCATGAGGATACTTTGTTATGATGTATGAAGATGATTGTGAAGGCTTCAGGGGTAAATCAGTTGACCGTGGCTGAATATAAGACTCCAAATATTATGAACTGTTGAATTTAACACAGGCTTGAATTTTCTCATCATCCTGATTAGGAAACTGACTGTCGTCTTTCTTCATGCACAGTTAAAAGAAGCTATACTCCAAGAGCTGGAAATACAGTTGTGTCCAATGTCTATTTCAAAGGCTAACATTGTAGCTATCTCCAGTGAGCTACTTTTCAGACACTCTAGCTTACAGTAAAACAATTTGCTCAGGTTCATGGCAGCACAGGGCTGTGTTTGTAGCAAAAAAAAAAAAAGAGGAGCCTGCTCAGTTGCAACAGGAAGTCTAAGAAATTCTTATGGATGTAAGATAAATATGGATTCCAATCTTCTGGTTTTGTTCAGCAGCAGTAGTAAGAGAAAGCACAGTTGAAATAATCAGAAACAAGTTGAATCTTGTAAATATTGTAAAAATAAGTATAGGAGCAAGGTGGATAGATCAGTTAGCAGGGGTTTTTATAGTGCTGTGACATGTTAATGTGGTGATTTGTAATGTGAAATTGAAATGCTTCATGTCTGGAAGGGTTAGAGCTTACTATCTGTTTAGAGGTTAGCTGATATCCTTGGACATCTTTTTTAAACAAGAAGGGATGTCTGTAAATGCTGCAGCAAATTGAGAGCAGTACATCTGAAACTGAAAATGAATAAGCAGTTTTTTGAAATAGCTATAGGAAAAAGAAAATATCAGCCATATCCCCCATTTCAGGTATACAAAATCTGCAAGGATCCACCATGCCAGTGGATTTTGCAGTAGTGCACAAATGCTAAGCAGGAAGCTCCCTCTGTCCAACAAAGTCAAATTTTACGTTTTCAGGGTTGAGTTTGGTCCTGTGGTTGTTCTAGTCTGGTCTTTTCGGCATTTCAAAAGTCTGTCCATAAAGAATGCAAGTTAGGCTTCACGGGTGAGCCTTTACAGTTTGGGCACACAGCACAACTGACCTGAGGACACCTATTAGAGCAAAAAAACTTTCACTTTCTCAGTAGGAACTATTGCAGCACCTGACAGTGATTAAATCACTGTGATGATGTCTGTTTTTTCCCCTTCTTTTCTTCATGTAGGCATGTTGTTAGCACAGATCATGCAGAAAATTCCTGTAGGTCTGGAAGTTGTGAATAACTCTTCTGAACACTGCAGTGTTTTAATTTGAACTCTTCAGACTGAGACGAGTGTGGCAATGCTGCTGACCAGATCAGATGTCCTTCTAGTGCTGTTATTAGCAAAGAATGTCCAGAGATGAACAGGAGCTAGTTAATTGAGCTATTAGCTGGGATTCGTTTTCTATAGCATAAGGAAATACAGATGTTGTTCTGTCAGCTATTGGAACAGTGATTATGGAGTAATAGATTACTTTGTAAAGTGAGTGATATAATCCTATACCTAAAGTGCTTATTGTAAGCAGATATCCTGGCTGATGCATTCATCCTTGCAGAATTCAGTGACAAGCCTTGCAGTTACAACAGGAAAGATTTTAAAATAAACAAAAACTCGCCTTGCTTGCGAGGTGCCAGTGCTGCTTCCTTGTTATATAAACTTACTGAAGCACGTTATGAGGTGCTGTGAGTTGAAAGCACTTAGATGTTCCAAAGTTAAAACCTTCATGAATGTAAGCATTTTTCTCAAGTATAGTTACAGTGAGATGCACAAGAATAGCCTGTAAAATGGGACACTTGTGTTACAAGGATGTTTTCCTATTTTACAGTGGCTTGAGAGTACTAACAGGCTGCTGGTATACTTGGGCATGAGTGTGAACATTCAATAGTCAGTGTTGCTGATAAGCAAGGTTTAAATTCAACTTAGAAATAGACTGAGTCATATGTAGTGACAAATCAAGTAAATGAATCAGTAGCAGAAGTGCTGTTGATCTGCTTTGCCAGGAGAGTTATGGGTAGATCCTTTTCTGAGAGGGAGGGGAACCCCACAAAAAAAAAAAAACAACCTCATCCTAGCGCTGTTTACTTCATGGTTTATTTCTTTTTTCATTAAAATAAAACTTTATGGATCAACAATTGACAAAATTCTAAACTGAAAATAAGTTTGTGCCTTCTTTTTAACAACTGTAAAGGCAGTTTGTAGGATATCTTTGAATACTTGTGTTGCTGACCTTTAAGGTTGAAGGCAGCATCTTACCTACGTGCTTGTTAGCAGTTCACAACAAGCTGTTAAAATCATGAGAGAGTTTGTGTATTGTAAGAGAACTATACTAATGGAATATGGATCTCATATTTGGTACTTATGATAAGTGCTTGTTTTGTTAGAGTGATGTTTAATGTTAAATCTTCTTTTTAGGTTTACCTTTACTTGTGCAGAGAACAATTGCAAGAACTATAGTGCTTCAAGAAAGCATTGGTAAGGGTCGCTTTGGAGAAGTCTGGCGAGGGAAGTGGAGAGGAGAAGAAGTTGCTGTGAAGATCTTCTCTTCAAGAGAGGAACGCTCGTGGTTCCGTGAAGCAGAAATTTATCAAACAGTTATGCTACGACATGAAAACATTCTTGGATTTATAGCTGCAGACAACAAAGGTCAGTGATTCTATGAATTTATTTTGCTGATTATGTAGCCCGTCAGAATAGACAGTAAATGGAGGGGAAAATAAAGGTGTGAGGATCCATTTGAGAGTAGCAAAAAATAATTTTGTTACTAGAGCATTTCAGGGTTTGGCAGGCTTTTCATAGATTTAATAAAGGAAAAATACACTTTCCTTTTTCTAGAAAACATGCTTTGTTTAAATATTTTTTTACTATGCATATTTAATGAGGTGTAATTTCTAAAGCGAGTTAAAATACTGAGTAAGTTTGATATTAAAAAGGTGTGGGCTGACAGGGTAAGGCATCACATCTGCTGAATATCTGTACTTCCCTGATAGGCTAATGAGATAGATATGTGGGACCAAAAGACATGATGTCTAATCCTGTTGTCCTAATATAAAGTAGGAGGTAGAAGATTCATTTTTAAGGCTGAGATATGAAGTATATGCTAACTTTCAGATACTGCTAGGTCAGGAAAGTTCCTTTCTGGGCCATAGGTTCCCTTGTTTTGAACAACCTAAACAGGTGGATCTCTTGTTTTGTTCTGTCTAACCTGATACTTAATTGTATCAGGGACTACTTATGTGTACTCTTCCACTATCAGAAGAGCAGTGGTGGCAACTCTGGTTTTCAGTACTAAAGGTTTCCCTGGCTTAGCTGTCTGTAACCATAACTGTCTGTAGTCATGTTAAAAGTAAGGCAGTCTTGTACCGCAGACTTTCAGATGACTTTATGCACTAAAATCCTTGGCCTCTCCATTGTTTCCCCTTAGTTGAAAGCTGCACTTCCCTAGGTGAAAGTTTTGTTCAGTCAGACTACCTTACATGGTAAGCAGATCACCAAGAATGATGTTAGGTAATGTGCTGCAGAGAAATTAGCATTCTCCTCTTGAGAAAAGTAGTATTTGAGCCACTTATTCTTTTTGAAGCTCTGGCTTCAAAAACCTGAGAAGAGGGAATTTGACTGGAAGATCTTGCAAATCTACACAGCTCAAGTGCTTTTCATCAGTTTAATCAGATTACTATCTCAATGTGATAGAGTCAAGCTGTTTCACTAACAAAACATCAGTCCTCTTCCAACCACAGACAAAAGTGTTTTCCCTGGCATCTTGCTGAATATCCCATTTCTAAGAGTTTTCTAGTTACAGATCTCATCTGTATCTGATGTTTTCACTGTTTTTTCCTCTGTTTTTTTTCTGTTACATTATCTGCATGCCAAAAAAAAGCTAATGTATCCCACTCTCTTCTTTGAAACACTTCGCTGTATAACACTAGAGAATGTTTGCAATTAGGCAGTTTCTGTAACTTCTTTTAAACATTCAACTTGGAACGTAAGTCTGTGGTTCAGAACTCTTGTACCAAGCAATACTGTCACACCTTAAAACCTAGTATTTGGTTTAAAAACAAGCATGTGCCAAGTCCAAATTCCTGTTTTCCTAGTACCAATGTGAAAAAAAAAAAGCATTTTTTCACTTAACTGAATTCAGTCAATTCAACTTTAATTGAAACTTGATTATATATTTGATAATGCAATTGTTTTAAATTCCTTTCTTCAAGAGGCAGCTTGTCTAAGGTGGATGTTGCTTGGGCTTCACTAATGTTTTTCTCAAACATTAGTCTTCTAACAACAAATCTGAAAGTTTCTTTCTCTGAATTTCAAATTTTGGTAGAACTGCAAAAGAAAAACCTTGTACTTCTGAGTGATTCTAATGGTCTAAAATACTTTCAGGTTTCTTGGTAACAGATAAAATAACCATAATGTAAAGTTTTGTCATGTTCTTGAAAATTCAGAAATTGCTTTATATTCTTGATCATGGTGTGTGTATATGAACTAAATTAGGTTACCTTGTCATGGAAGGCTGTGCTACTGTGTGTAATTACTAATGAGTGTAATTACTTTTTCTTACCTGATAATGCAAATCCTGTGATTGAAAGCTTCATGGCAGATGCTGTTTACTGTGCAGCCAAAATACTCAGGGTTGGGTTAGTTATTACTTGGTAATAATTAACTACTGTCAACTGCATAAGAAGACTTGAGATAACAAAAAAAATGTTTTTACAAATACATTAACAACAAAAAGAGAGAATCTCCATCCTTTACTGGATGCGGGAGGGGGGAAGACTGCCACCAGGGATGAGGAAAAGACTGAGGTACTTAATTCTTCTTTGCCTCAGTCTTTAATAGTAAGACCAGTTATCCCCAGGGTATTCAGCTGCCGAGCTGGTTTTGTTTAGTGAGGGGGAGGCCTAAGGTGGAAGCTTCTGTAGGAAACTGCTAGAAGTTGCTCCCCTTTGTTCAGTGGACTGGGCCGGGCCTAGGGCGGACCCGCTGCTGGCCAAGGCCGAGCCAACTGGTAGCAGAATGTTCTAGGCTTGTGCTGAGTTTTCTCGCTTGTTCTTAGGGAATAGTGGCTGTATAATTCAGGATAGAAGTCCAACTGAAATCTTTTATGGGATAACTAGTAGTTTTTTAAAGAGATGAAAGATTCTTATACAAAGGTAGTTAGCTGTAAAAATACATGAGAGTTGCTTTTGTAACAAAACAAAATTGGAAAACCTATTTAGTGGCAGGATTGTTCTTTTTTTCTCTGTGTATTTCTACTTCTTAGGTTAAAAAAAAAAAAACTTTTGCCCACTTCTTGAATTGAATTCCTTAATGGTCTTCTCTCTGTGGCTTAAACTTCAGTCTTTTGTGTCTTCTGGTTTAATAATGTGAAAAACTTAGTTCTTATCTGTCATTTGTATGCCTTGGGATATCTACAAATGTATCACAGCCTGTCTTGTTCTTAGGAGTTCAGTGAAAAAATCAGAGGTGGAATATTTTTTTTTGGTGGTTGGTTTTTTTGGTGTTTTTTTTGTTGGTGGTGGATTGTTTTTTGGGTTTTTTTGGTTTTTTTTGTTTGGGTTGTTTTTTTTTTTTAAACATAATGTGTCCGATTACTTTTGAAAGACCTATGGGTAGCCTGGACTAAACCGATAGTGACAGAAATAGTTTTGCATCATGCATTCAGCACTGCTCCCCATCAAGCAGAAAAGTTAGGGTAAGGCAGAGCCTGGCTAATACCCTGAATGGTTTAGCTTAGAATCAAAGTGACATCAGCTTTCTATGGTTTGTCTTTTAGTTTAAATAAAAGAATACTCACTAAGCTGTCCAGAAAGTCTTACATGGCAGTCCCAGCCCTTATACAGAAGCATTTATAATGTTATAGGGATAAAAGTAAAGATTTGAGAGTCTTAATTGGCTGAAGTTACTTGCAAAACATAATTTGTGCTTCATAAGCACTGTTTAAAAGTGGCATATATAGTCCCATATATGTCATGTTGCTTGTCCCTTTTGTGCGTATGTGTGATTCATGCCAGTGTTATTTTGCAGACAATGGTACATGGACTCAGCTGTGGTTGGTGTCAGACTATCATGAGCATGGATCACTCTTTGATTACCTGAACAGGTATACAGTAACAGTGGAAGGAATGATAAAATTAGCGTTGTCCACTGCCAGTGGTCTCGCTCATCTTCACATGGAAATTGTTGGCACACAAGGTAATCTTACAACTATTCAGCCTGTCATGTGGATAATATTGGATTCTTTAAAAATGGCACATACTTAGCTCTTTCTGCTATAATTCTCTTCTTAATTTGAACATTCAACCTTTCCACGGTATAGTTGCTTTGCACACAGCTGCTTACTTATGTGATGGGAAGGCAGCTTCAGCCTTCAGCACAGATACTCAAGTTAATCCCTTGTGGAGCTGAATGAATTGAAAAACATCTGTTTGGGACCTGTTCTAATTCCTGAACTAGTAGAACTTCTTAATTTGGAAGGGTTTTTTTACCTTCCTTTCTGTGGTATATCCAGATTTTGTGATGTAACAATCCTTCGTACAAAACATCTATCAAAAGGCACTAGGTAATGGTGCCTGTAGTATCTTCTTAACTTTGATTGGAGATAGCACTATGAATCTATTTCCAGAGATATTAGAAGATATTTTGTGGCAAATAGTATGTGTACACAATAAATACTTGCAGGAAGAGGGAAAGCAGCGGTGGAGTAATACAGTAGACATTTAAGGCACTCTTCTGGACAGCCAGCAAGTCCACAATGAATGATTTCAGGAGTTACCCTGGTGTACATAAAGCAGCAGAACTGGAAGGAATTCTATAACTTAAAAAAAAATCTGCATCAGCCTTAGAATAATAGTAATTATTTTTTTTACAGATGTGTTATTTCTGTTTTCCCTTACAGGCAAACCAGCAATTGCCCACAGAGATTTGAAATCAAAAAATATATTGGTAAAAAAGAATGGAACGTGCTGCATTGCAGACCTAGGATTGGCGGTTAGGCACGATTCTGCTACAGACACAATTGATATTGCCCCGAACCACAGAGTGGGAACAAAAAGGTAAGATCATTAATATGATGTCTCAGGCAACTTTTATTATAAAACTGCTTTGAATTTTTTTTTTGTCCCTTGTCCCATTAAGAGATTTTTGTGGGTATAAACACAAGCAGCAGGAAAATGTAAATAATGGCAGGTAGAGTTCCTAGGCACTTCCTTGCCAACTGGTAATTTACTTACTTAGACAGTAGATACTTTAAAAGCATGTTGAATCTTGGCATTTATTACTAGCATGTCTAAAATATCAAAAACTTGCAAAATATTGTAGGGTACAAGTATATATTAAAACAATTAGGAGACTTCATAAATGACAGCTTTAGAGACTTCATTGCTGTATCTTTATTCTTTTTGCCTTGTGTTGCATGGAGAAGTTACTTGCAGCCCACTATAAGACAGGATATTGACAGCAAAATTAAACTGGGTTGTTTTCAGTGTGAAGCCTGTGTAGTAGAACGTACAAGTGTCTTGGATACAGGCTTTCATGGGACCCTATTCTTGAGAGAAATAACAAGAACTTAAAACAGTCATCTTTGTTATCTAATGCATAAGTAGAATTATCAATGGACGAGTTGGTATACTGCCTTTCTTTTAAATTCTTCTGAATTTGGAAATACAGATTTTCTTGTCATCGAAACAATTCAGAGCTGTTTAACTCCATCAACACAAGTGCAATTAAACTTCTTAGCTGTAATTTATCTTTGCTCGACCTTCAGACAATAGTAACTGGAAGCTGTTTTGAAGGGAAGGTTAATTTCTAGTAATCTGTGCAACTATACAGCACACAGAGGTAGCAGCTCTAACAGTAAACCACAGCAACAGAGTTGTGTGATGTGGTCAGCTTTTTGTCTTTTTGATGCCTGTAGGTTCAGTATGTCAAACTGAAGTTTTTATGTCTGTCACGGAGAAATGTGTGGAAGCCTAGTTGTTCAGAGCTGTACGTGGTTAACTTTACCATATGCCATAGCAGTGTTAGAGAAAATTCTGTGTTGATGTGGCCCAATCTCCAATCCGTACATAAAAAAATATTTCTTAACTATCTCTATAATGAGTGATATTGCAGGGGAGGGAGGACATGTGATTGGGGTTTTACAATGAACTAGGATGCCCCTTTAGTGGTGACTTTTTAGAAGGAAAAAAACCCGCCTCTTAAGACTCAGTGAACAAAAGCTTTTAGAATATTTACTGACAATTATATTGCTGAAATTACATTATTCTAAAGCTCTACTAGTCCTTTGCCAACCTTAAAAATACCACACAAATAGTCAGATGAGATCTATTTTCTGCACTACTACTAGATTATGAAGTACTGGGCATTATTTCTTTTCAAAGTCTCTGGTAATCATTGGTAGTAAAACAGCAGACTACTTTGGAATTTGTCATTGCAAAATCAGCTGTGTGCAAGGTGCATACTGCATGAGACTTAGTATTTTCTCCTACACTTACATGCAAAGGAAAATGACTTGCAGATCAGTTACTTTCTTTAGTCTAGTCTTTGGAGAAAGCATCCTTTCAGCTAGGTCTGTGGATCCCACTTACAAGATCTCTTCTTGCATAGACGCAATTAAATTGCTTGTTCATCTGCTTTATGCTTCTTCACAAGAGTAAAGCTCTAGAAAATCTCATTTGCTGCAGTGAGCAGCAACAGGACTAAGTCTCTTTCCCACTTTAAAGACATTTATCACTTCTGCCTCTCTGAAAATTATTCATTCTCATAAAAGGCTTGGTCCCTCTTCCTCCCTCTTGTGCATTCTTAGGTAGGTAACTCTACACCTCTGGTTAATTTTTTCATAATAAAGTTCAGATCTCGGCTGTTCAGTTACAATTTTAACTCCCATGGGTTGCCACTGTTGGTACCTCTTCTACAAATGGAAGCTCTTTGTACAAGTTCAGGGAGATTTGACCAAGTTTATATTTTTCTAATGATTGTCTGTTGTAAAAATGTGTGGTCTAGGGAGCAAGCAAGACTCATCACCTAGATCACTCACACAAGAATGAGTCAGACTGATGATCCTTCTCTCTGAATGAATTTTTTTTTTTTTTCTGCTCAGAGACTTAGCTTTAACGGAGGGTGTGAACTGTGTGCTTTCACAGCTCAGCCTGCAGCATAATGCAGGGAATGTGAGCTTTAAACTGAGAAGGAAATAGAATCCCTCTCTCACTGCCTGAGGCAAATAAAAAATTAAAATAAAATAGACTAATTCTTAAAAAAAAAAAAAAAAAGTGTGGCCCAACTGTTACTTTTGGTAGTTGAAATAGGCTGTGTTTAAAAGAAGTTTGGCTGCAAATTCCACCTTAACATGGATGCTTTTCTGCAGTTTACCTAAACCCAATATGAGCAGAATTCTAGCTATGCTTGTGGAAAACAGGCTTGGTAAAGGGAGATGTTACACTCAACGTGCTGTATATGGGTGCTGTTTGATGATACCAAGCTCCCTATATGTTGTACAAGAAATGCAGGCAACTAATACAGAGCTTTTCGACTAAAACAGGTAGGGGAAGAGGTCAGCAGGCACTCAAATTTGGCAAGGCCACACTCAGCATAACTTGTCAACTTCTTTGTAGACTTACCCTTTAATTCTTGGAGAGTACTGAGCTGCTGACTTTGTTCAGAAAGTCCAAGTTAATCTATGTACAGTAATTCTCTCCAGAACCTTAAATATTGTTTCTGACAAGTAATGCATTTCCAATATATAAGCTGACAAGGAGATGCGTGTTTCTCTCCCTTATATCTGATAGCCGTGAAATGGCTAATCTGCTAGCCACACTAGATGACCTACTTGCCTTTCGCCTCTCTTGTTCCAGCAGTAATCTCTCAGACTTTTTGAGCAGTCAGTCACCATTCTGAGTTATGGAAGCCAAAGCCAATCTAAGTGCATTGATGGAGGATCATGGTAAGAGGTCAATTTGCCAACAAATTCAATGGAAGTCAATCCGGGGGGAGGGGCAGGGGGAGGGATGATTTTTTTTTTTCTTTTGAGGGTATGAATTCAGCTCCATTGCCACATTCAGGCCTCTTACAGTCTTTCCTGTTAAAACCCTTGTCCTTAGGATGATTTACAGAAACTGAGACAATCTCCTTTCCTTCTTGTATAATTGGTTCTGGCTGAGTCTTGCAACATGAATGAGTTTTTGGTTTGGTGTTTTTCCAGCTCCATCACTCTTCTCATCCTAATGTGATTTGGAGATAGATATAAGAATAGAAATATTCTTTCTTCTAGGCGCAAGTACAGGGCCTTCATATACTGTCAAGTACGTGAAGTAGTATAAGATTATCTAATAATGCAAAATCCTTGGAAAGCATTAAAACACCCACCACAATTTTCCATTCTTGACTTAAATTTTTGATGCGGGTGGCCCAGAATAATTTGAGCCTTGTCCATATCAAAGATTGTGACATATGTAAACTTAACTTAAGACTCTTCTTCGATTCAATACATACTGTCAAAGTAGACCTTATGTTCCTCTTTAAACAGTTGTCCTCTGCTTGTGCTGTGTTATCACTTGAGAGGAATTTGTATGACTGTACAGTGCTTAGGAGAACTCTTATGTCAGCAACCCTTGTTGAAGTTCTGGACTACTGGTTGCGTTTTTGCTCTTTTGTTGATAGTCCTTGCTTCCTTTTATGTATGTCACTTCCATAAGATACAGTAGTGCTGAGAGAGTTCTGAAAAGTCTGATAGTCCTGAAATTTATATTGTGTGTCTTGTATTCTGCCTACCATCCCTGGTACTAGGAAAAGAAAATCCTAGTATGTTGATTAAATGAAATTGTGCTTAGGCTTCTATGGCTGTCCAGAGGTTGAGCTATTGCCTCAAATTGTATTTCACTCCAGTAATCTGTGGGTTGCTTTTTTTTTTACCAGTTAACTGTGCTGTTCAAAGCCCTGGTGCCATTGCTTGCCTTCTTCATTAATATGTCAGCTTCAGATTGACAGGGCAATGATGTGGAGAAACACACTGAATTCTGCTAAACATTACATACTGGATTTAGCTGCTAGAGCTATACTCAGATTGAGAGCACAATACTACAACTGATGTTGACTGATACAGCAAATACCATTCATTCTTGCCAGGAGGGATGCTGCTATCAGTAACTCTAACAATGCGGTCTGCACTGACATTTTGCTTGGTATTCCCACATTAGGCCTAGTCACTAAACAAGGTAACAATCACTTGGATGCTATGACCGATTTTCAGTCCCTTTTTTCTCGGTTTTAAGTCTGTCACAGATTTTTCTATTGCAGGAAATGTTGATAAAGTAAACTTTTCCTGTGAGCACAGTTGTTAATGTGTAACCCAAATAGAATTTACTATTAAAAAAAAAAAAAGCCTTGCATGGTTTATGATGGGACTTACAGACTGTATGATTGAAGAATCAGTTACTGCAATGGTTTCTTTGTTCCCCCTAATGGTCCCCCCCAACCCCTTTGTTCCCAAAGAGTTCTTAACTGTGCTGCTTTTTTAACCACCCCTTCATGTCTGTTCCCTCTCTAGTCTTGCTAAGGGATGTTTATAAGTGGCTGCTGTATCTTGGCAGATTCCAGGAGCTGCGTGGCCTCTGGAACCCAGCCTGGTGTATCCAAAGACGTAGGACTCTGTCCATCCCAGGCCCATGGATGTGCCTGCTGCTTTCTTACTTGAGATTCAAGTGAGGCTGAGCATATTGACAAAGCTGATTACACAGATTGCTATACACCATGTGCTGTCTTCAACACCCACATAGTACACTGTCAGAACTTGTATAAAATATAAGTATAGACAGCCAAGTCTCCTTCCTTCTCTTCAGCTGATCAGGATTGAACTTCGTTAGTGAAAACACACACGCATCTCCTTCTGTAGCTGCATAAGCCCGTGCATGTTTATAAATCCTTCAACTATCAGTACAACCCTTGGTGTGTCTAATGCCATCTTCTGGGCTCCACAGGTCTCCTGCTCACCAGCTGGGCTGGGTTAATGTGCAGTAGCAAACAGATGCTACTCATGCACACCTCCATGCATGCATTCCCTTGAATACCCGTGCAGGCAAACATCCCTGTCAAACATCCCTGCCTGTGCCACCTGTTTGCTGGGTAGACCACCTTAAAGTTTGCTGGTGAATTACACACATACACACCTGCTATGTATACCAGGTTTGGGGGCAATACAAACCTTCCAGCCCACCTCAGCAGCTGGCACCAAGGCACATAGACCTTACAACCTGTGATTCCCGCTCCAGCTGCTGATGTTGAGAAGCACTTACTCTGTTTCCCTCATCCCAGTTCTGCCCTATAGCTGGTACCTGTAAGCATGTGACTGAAGCCTGTGACTGTGGTCCCATTTCAGTGGCTGAAGCAGAGACCCTCATTTGCTTCCGTTGCTGGCACCAGGGGTGCCTTTACTCACTGTCTGATCACAGTTGCTGACCCAGAATTTATTCACAGTGGTGTCCCCCCCCCCATAGTAGCTCCAGATATGTGCTTTTAAGACCTGAGGACATGCGCTCCTAGGATCTGCAGTTCTGCTGCCAGTTGCTGATGCTGAGACCCTCCTCTCCAGTTGCTGGCACCCCAGGCACAAGGGCAACTTCATCCTTGATCTGATTCCAGTTGATAGCCCTGAGTTCACTCATATTTGGCTCCAGTGGCTGGCACACAGTCCTTAAAGTACACGTGCACATGGGATTGAGAGTGAGATTGTATAGAAGGGTGGTTAGGATTTAATAAGAAGGTAGGATACACTGCGGTGAGCAGGTGTGGTGCTTGGTCAGGCAAGCATAGTGACTGGCAACTGTTTATTCAAGTGGCCTCTTTGATATCCTCTTGCCCTACTTTTGTTCCTCCCAGTTACCCTTCTCCTAAATGTTCCTCAATAAGCATTACATAGTCCCACAGGCCTCCCTTGAATATCCACAATCCTTATTTTCCTCTTGTTTCTCACTTACTAGCAGTTACAACACCCAGACTGGCCTTCTCTGAACCTATGCCTGGAGTTTCTTAATAGCCATCAATTAGCAACTGGAGACTTTTGGTCTTTGTCATTGTCTCTGTTATCCCATGTCTGTTGAGTTTATGACTCTAATTCTTTTTAATCGTTTCATGTTTTACTTGTTCCCCTAATTCCTTTGGCTGTTCCTCTCAGTTTACTTATCCCCTTTGCACAGAAAGATCTTTGAATGGATAACCCTAATGAAGCAGATTTTCCTGTCTCCTTTTCCGTATAATTATTTAAATTCGGTTTTAAGTTGATCAGTAGCACTGAACTCTTTCTATAGTGAGTATTTATGAAAATTAAATGTTTTCTTCTTTTTTTTTAATTGTAAATAGGTATATGGCACCTGAAGTTCTAGATGATTCCATAAATATGAAACATTTTGAGTCATTCAAACGAGCAGACATCTATGCAATGGGATTAGTATTTTGGGAAATAGCTCGGCGATGCTCAATCGGTGGTATGTGGCAATCTTTACAAAATTGAACATACTAAGGAATTATAAGTAACTTACAGAATCTGAATAAGTTTGAGTAAACAATTTGCTCTAAAAACAGTGCAAGGTAATAGCCAGTATGTCTCAGACTTTTTAACTGTTAATCCTGTAAATGATGACTGGTTTATTCAATCTCTGTAAATTGATGAATGTAATTTTTTTTTCCTAAAACTTTTACATAGAAGGGAGAAAAGGGTGAAGTTAAAAGTCCTTGAGAGCAAGGGGCAAACACCTCAAGTAAGGGCTAACTATAATGTGTTCAGATAATATCCATACCTTATTTAAAATAAAACATGCTATTATAAATCATATGCTTCCAAGAAGTATGTCTTTAGTTATAGCATGTGAAAGATTTGACATAGCTTCCATCTTTTCCAAATATATAAATTTCAAAATTAAAAGTTCTTCAGGAGTAATGTAAACACTCCTAAGGTATGGTTAAGTATTCTTTTCTTTTTTTTTATTTATTTGTCAGTAATCAAAATGTAATTTTTTAAAAAGAAAACCAAAAATGGTAGGGCCCTGGTAAGGAACACAGTAAAAAGTTAAGAATGTGTAATTTAGAGTTAGCTAAAATAAAGCTATTTTCAACATATTACAGGAATCCATGAAGATTACCAGTTGCCATACTATGACCTTGTTCCTTCAGATCCTTCTGTTGAAGAAATGAGGAAAGTTGTGTGTGAGCAGAAGTTAAGGCCCAATATTCCAAACAGATGGCAGAGCTGTGAGGTATTAACTAATCTTGCTAAAGCTGCTTTAATGGACGCTAGAGCTTTTATTTATTTCAATGGCTTAAAAATTGTGCTTATTGTTGAAGGGAGAAGGGTTGCTTCTAGAAGAACTTAATTTCATTTTGATCATTGTGGCTTTATTGAATGCTATTGATCTTTGGTTACACATCAATATTTAAAGTAATTTCACAAAAATCAAGAGCTAATGCTGCATAGAGGGTTCTAGGATGCCTTCTTGGGATACTAATGTAAATTAAAGCTAGGCTGAATTATATTATACAGGAAGCATCACTGCAAATAAGTTGTGCAACTGGGGGTTGTACTGTATCTGGCTGGGATTGAGTTAACTATCTGCATAGTAGCCTGTATGCTGCTGTGTTTTGGATTTGTGACCAGAACAGTTTGATAGCACACTAGCACACTGATGTGTTAGCTACTACACAGCTTCAAGGCTTCCTCCATTTTTCACTCTGCCACTCCTACTGCTGAGTAGGCTGGGGGTGGACAAGAGGCTGAGAGGGAATGCAACTGGGACAGCTGACCCAAATTGATCAGGATATTCCATACCATGCAATGTCATGCTCAGCAGTAAAACTAGGGGGAAGTTCTAGGGGTTACTGTTGCTCAGGGACTGGCTGAACATCGGTCAGATGGTGGTAAGCAATTGGTTTTGTATCATTTGTTTTTATTTGCTTTGGCTTGGTTTTCTCCCTATTTGCCTATTAAGCTGTCTTATCTCAACCCACAAGTTTTCTCACTTTTGCCCTCCTGATTCTCTCCTCCATCCCACTATGGGGGGAGTGGCTGTGTGGGGCTTAGCTGCCTACTGGGGTTAACCCACAACAGGGGTAGTAGAGCTAAATGAGCTAATCAGGTCTGTGCTAGTTGGTTTGTAGCTAGACTGGTTGTCTCTTTCAAGAAGCGGACTTGCTAGTTTCAGCTCTACGCTTTGCCAGCACAGCAGGACTGATGTTGGGACACAAGTGGTATTTTCAAGTGCTATGCTGCCTCATGTGAATGCTTGCTTGGAATGGACTTGCTCAGGTGTCTTTGCCCTGTCATTGTGTAGTAAAGAAATATCCTACAGGCTGGCCAAAATAGTAAATGCTTTTAGGAATTTTCATCCAAAACTGTGGTGACCTTAATACTTTGTGTGTCTCAGAGTTTGTACTGTATGCACTTACTGAAAGATGAACGCAGTTACTAGGAAGCTGAGACTCTAGTAAGCCAAAGACTTAGAACTGAAGAGTGTGTGTAGCAAACACTCCTGACCATGCCTCTGTAGAACTGCTTACCTGATTCTGGAGTGCATTCCTCATAACTGCACGGGTAGTAGTGTGCACAGCAGTGAGTTCTTGCCTTTCCAGGCGATTTTGTTCATATTGCTTGCTCTGGGAACCCAACTAGGGCTAGAACCAATGCTTTCTTTCTCAGAGCTTAGGAGAATAGCTGCAGTAGGCTACAGTAGGAGTAAGAGATTGATGAGATATGATGTACTTAGATGGAAGTGGAAGAGGGAACTGGGTTGTGGCATGTGTGAAATTAATACATGGTGAAGGTCTGAGATAAGATGATTGGGCAAGAGGATGCAGATGGGAGAGAGAGGGGCAGTGATACTAACAGTGTGTGTGACGTTTTTTTAAATGCTGCCATTCCAACCCTGCAGACTTACTTAGGAACTCAGTGTAATACAGCTTTGAGTGTAAAATCTTGGAATGTAGAGCTATTACTTTATTTTATCTTGGTTTTGTTATTTGCATTGTTATTTGTGTAGTAGCATTCACAGATTTCAAAGAAGGACTATTTGAAGGATGAAAAGACTCCAAAAATTTTCAGTCATTGCAGAGCTTCAGTTTGAGGAAGACAGCTGACAAACTTCTGAAGGAGTTAGTTCAATGTACAGCAAATTAAGTAATTTATGACTGAAGGAAGTGATTGAGTATGTTCCCAGCTACACAGTACTTCTCTGCTAATACAGAGTACTTCCTATTTTATTACTGCTTTTCAACTGGAAGTACAATAAAAAAGAGTATATTTTTGTCTAATGCGAAAATTCAGAAAACTGTTAGACTACTATTTTTTCATTAAAATATTTTTGCATGGGCTGAAATTCTACTGAAAATTACTAGTTCTCCTCTACAGTATTTTAAAGAATTTTATTTTTCTGTAAATAAAGTAAGAATTTGAGGTTTTTATACAACACACTCTTCCATGCAGCTGTAATACTATTAACAGACTTGAGAAATGCATGAAAAGGCTAAGGCAGAACAGAGGTTACATGGGCTACGTTGGAACAGTAGTACATATAACTACTTGTCTTTCCTTTGCAGGCATTACGAGTAATGGCAAAAATTATGCGGGAATGCTGGTATGCCAACGGAGCTGCTAGGCTAACAGCTTTACGCATTAAGAAAACATTATCGCAACTTAGTCAACAGGAGGGGATAAAGATGTAATCCTGGATTTGCTACCGAAGAATACTGTAAAAATCCCTATCCGCACCAGAGTGGCGTGTTAAGAAGGTTAATTGTTCTACCTCACTGGGGGAACAGAAGGATATTGCTGCCTTTTAGTACTTCATAGGAACGTCACTTACTAGGATTTTTGTGGACGTGCTAAACAGTTGTGTTGGGTCCTTTCTGTGCACTATGAACCTCTTTCCCAAGTTACTTACAAAACATTGTGTAGTCTAGTTTTATTTTTATTAACATATAATTTTTTATTTGGAAAGTTGATAGCTGGTCTTAACTTCTAGTTAACTGTGCTAAAAATAGGAGGTCATTTTTAAAATGGAACTGGTTCACTGTATTGTTCTAGAGTGCATTGATAGCTGTTCAAGCAACTTTATTCCTGGCTGGTACATTAACTATTCTGAACCACTGTCACCGTGCTTTGATTCAGATTGTGAATGTACTGTTGGAGTATACTTTGCTAGCTGTTAACGTAGTAGATCTTTTGGACTCTTGCCTTCATTTACAAATTGACCTAATTCAGTTGTGGGGAACATAATTTATGCAACTATACTTTATACACAATTACTGGGGTTTTTTCCACTTTTTCAGAACATAACATTGCCTTCAAAATAGATTGTATTATACCAGTAAGTGCCGCTTCTGAGTCTTTTAATGCAAAATAGTAGGAGCATACAAAGCCTATGGTACTTTTGGTTTCAAAAATACAAGTTAAAAATCAACTGTTTCTTTCCTAGCTAAGATCTAATTCACACTCGTTTCAGCAAGTTGAGTACATAATTCATGGGATACCTTTAATTTTACCAAAATCTGACTCTTTAAACCACTGTAGGAGTCTTAAATAGTGTAAGCTAGTTAATTCCCTGTCATATTTTGTAATTGTAAAGTCATGAGTCATATATAAGATTTATCAAGTGATACTTCTAAAATGCTAAAAGTACCAATCTACTTCAGAAAAGTAGCAAGAGGAGTAAGATACTCTTAAAGGAGATTTTGCTCCATTAAATCAAATATGAAAAGCATATTTTCTGTGTGGTTCTGCAGAGTCTTAAGGCTCAAAGAACTATTTGCAATTAAACAAGGATTAAGTGCACCTGTAATTAGGGAGAAGTTATTTGGGCTTTTGTACTAGAAAGTTCAAAGCTGCTTATAAATTTTATGTGCATATATTTTGTTTGTGCCTCATGCACAGAAAGTAGTGAGCTGCAGGTCTTTGGCTACAAATACCAGAGGATTCCAGCAATCCTCTTCATAGCTACAAGAACAAAGCTTATGGTGGCTTGTGTTGTTGTAAGAACACAGAAGAATATGCAAGGCTTTAGTCAAGATTTGCCTGAGATTTTAGGATAGCACAAGATTTTCACAAACTTGTTTAGAAATTGAATTGCTTCATGCCCAAATATACAACTTCTAGAGGGGACTGGGAGAATTAATATGGAAAATTCTCTTTAAAAAACTACTGTTACCAGGATTTATTTTTTTAATTGCAGTTTTAGGAAGAGTATGGTTGACCTTTGGTTTCATTAATGCCCATAACACTCAGTATTTCAGTATGTAAATGTGCCTGGTAGTTAATATGCCACCTAACCTCCTACTCTACACAGCACCTCAGTATCCATCCTCTCACGCAACACACACGGCAATCTTAACTCTGCTTCCTTTTCATTCTTCAGCATACAGTCCACTAAGTTTTTCACAATGGCAGAGTGATTGCTAACAGAAGCATAGGCAAGATTGTGTTTTGTGGTCTGTGATATACAGTAGTTAAAGCAGTAGGATAGATGGGTCCTAGTAGGAAGAGGCTATATAGGTGATACAAAACTTAGGCAAGGTAAACCTTAGCACTTCACTAACTCTTGCATATTTCCAAATTCTTAGCGCTTGCTTGGTGATAGTTTTAAATGATGTGAGAATTACAGACCATGAGAGGTTGAACTGCAAATAATTAAATGCTTTCTTCAAACACCTTTATGGATGAGTTGACTCATATTGAAAGATAGCATCCAGGAGAAGAGGGAAAAAAAAAAGAAAAGTTCTTAGAAAACAATTGGGTTTAAACATACCTACAGCTGTCACACTTAGGTTTGTTTAGCATTATCTGACCAGTCAGGCTTATATGCTTCAGGTAAAAGCTGGATCAAAAATGATTTCATGTAGGTTGTTAAATTAACTATTGGTTAAATGTTAATTTAACTGTGCCTTTGTGCAAATGGACAGCTGTGCACCATAGAGTTTTTTCAATTATGACTGTTCAAAAAAAAAAAATGATTATAGCCAAACTCACAACTCTACTTGGTATTCCTCTCTAACAAGTTTGATGTGTCTAGGCAGATATTTAAAGAAAACGGGTCAGCATCAAAATAGAACTTACTCTATCTACATACTAATTTCAAAGCCTTCCTATTTAAACAACTTGTAAACTTTGTTAAATTTTGAGTAGTTTTTCATAGATGTACTTGGATCTTTACCATAGATACATACTTCAGAATCATCAGACTACTGGCCCACATCAGATCTTTATATTAATCTTAATGATAACATGGGAGAGCTTCCAATATAATTCATCAAATAATTTCACTAATGACTTTTTTAGCATCTACAAAACCTTATCACCATAATGGGTAGTTTCCTAAAATATAAGGAGCAGTTCTGTTCCATTTAAAAGCGAATCTACGGCAGCTGAACAGAATCATGGCATGCAGATTATTCAGTCAACTGTACAGTGGTTGTTATATCTGTCTCATCTCAGCCACCTACTAGTCTTCATTCTCCTGAATTGCTAGCAACTGTTCTTAGATTGCTCTAATTTTTTGCTTTGTAATAGAAGCTTACAAAAACAAAGCACAGGAAGGGGGTGCTTGATACAGCATGTGACGTAAAGTTGTCCCAAAATAACATTCCTAATTCATTTTGGAATGCAGAACAGGAAAACTCTGAATAAAGCTACATGTATCTTCAGTTCTGACACCACAACATTAAGCTTTGTTCTTCTATTCCATTGTATAAACTGAACACCTTTTACAAAGGCTGTGTCTGTATATATTATGTAACTTTAAATGTTACCTGTGTAAGATCATATCTTATATATATGGACACAGGTACACATAAGTATTTTTTAAATTAAGATTGTAATATCACCAGATCTGCTCTTGGAAATCCAGGGGGACCAAAATATTTTAGCA